>PVIC010008486.1:0-10927 GCA_004025085.1 Thryonomys swinderianus
TATATATATATATTTTAAAGCACAGATCTGTGTGCATGTCTTCATACAGTTGCCTTCCTCTCCCCCAGGGAAATAGTTCTTCAAGTCAAATTTCTGGGTCGGAATGTTTGAGCACTGCCCAGGCCCTTATGAAAGATCCAGACAACCTGAATTGCTCCCCTACTCTATCTATGTCCCCATAGCATGGACAGCATAAGATTGTGTCATTTTAATTTATTTTTATTTATGTAATAGGCCTATGATAGTACTTTGAAGTTATTTAATTCCCATTTCTTTCATTGCTAGTGAGACTGGGCATACTTCCATGGAAGGATTTATTGTCTGCTTTTCCTGGTGTGTAAACTGTTCATCTTCTCTGACATCTTATCAAGAGAAATCCGGGGGTTGATCTTAGAGATTTCGATCAAGCCTTTACATACTTAGTGTAGTATATTTTTCTTGGTTATATCTGCTGTTTTTTACTGTAAGAGCTGTCCAATTGTGGGGGAGATGCCTGCCTGTACCATGTGGGGTGGGGAGATACAGAGTTGGGCTGACCTTTAGACTCTAAATGGTTTTTTTTTCTCCCAGATGGCACCCTCTCTGGGCTCCTATTTTTCTAGGAAAGGAAGGGCTGGCTGAGAGGACAGCTAGTTGCTAAGACTACTCTGGTGGATTATTTCTGGAATGAAAAGGGTTGCAGGGGTCTCAGTGGGCCACTGTGCTGAGGCTGGGCAGCTTCCTGTAGTCATATGGGATTCGCAAATGACTATTTTCACCCACTCACCGTATGGCCACGAGAAAAACAGCAAAATATTGAAATCAGAATCTTCACTGCAAGCTCTGACTAATTTTCAGCGAGGCATAGTGTTTAATGGGAATGGTTCTTAAGCAGATGGACCTGGGCTCACATCTCAACATCTACATATACCCAGTGTGTGGCTTTGGTAAATTACCACCCCTCTAGGCCTTTCTGCTTTTGGCTATTAAGAGGTGTTTCAATTATGGCTGTATAAAAAGGCTACCTCCAAACTTAGTGGCTGAAAGCAACCACTATTTTACTCTGCCTCATGATTTGTGGGTCAAGAATTCCAAAGAGGGGCCGGAGGGTTAGCTCAGTAGCTCCGGCGCCTGCCTCGCAAGCACAAGGACCTGAGTTCGATCCCCGATTACCACACATAACGCTGGGCGTGGTGGCTCACGCCTGTAATCCCAGCACTTGGGAGGCAGAGACAGGAGGATTGCTGAGTTCGCGGCGGCTTGCCTGGGTACCATAGTGAGCTCAGGGCCAGCCTGAACTACAAAGCAAGACCCTGTCTCCAAAAAGCAAAAAAAAAAAAAAAAAAAAAAAAAGAATTCCAAAGAGGCTTGGCTAAGTACTTCCTTCGTGCCACACAGTATTGACTGGGTCACTTAGCAATTTCAACTTGTGGATAGGCTGGGGTGGAGGGTTCAAGTTGGCTTCTATCTTACGATTGGCTCTCAAGTGTTATCTTGGGCCTATATCTACCCTACCCATTCTTTCCCATAGGGTGGTTGGTTTTCTAACACACAAGCTCAGGGGTTTAAGAGGTGCTCTACAACAAGAAGAGGAAGCCGGTCTAGATCAGAGTCATGTATGGCTCCCCCTACACTCTATGGTCAAACAGTCAGAGCCTGTGATAGGAAGAGTGACAGAATTTAGCTTTAATCTGCCAGAAGTGGGCATAAAACCTTTTATTCCGGGGGCTGTGAGGGTTCAATGAGATAACATATTCAGAGGCCGCTTTACCATGAAGCTAATGAAACTTCAGCCAT
Source organism: Thryonomys swinderianus (assembly GCA_004025085.1). Classification (NCBI taxonomy): domain Eukaryota; kingdom Metazoa; phylum Chordata; class Mammalia; order Rodentia; family Thryonomyidae; genus Thryonomys; species Thryonomys swinderianus. The sequence continues at coordinate 1,777 of PVIC010008486.1, forward strand.
AGGGTTCCTTAATTTAATGATCTCTTCTAAGTCTTAGCACCTAATTCTGTGTTCATAATTCATTTTGGGGGAGGGTTGTAGCTGGTGCTTTAAGCATGCTAGGTATGTGCCCTACACTGAGCTACATCCCTTTTCCTTTATCTTAAAGACTTCTAAATATGTAAGAATCAGGACCTACACATTCTGGCTCTGTCCCTGACAGCACTTACTTAGCATGCTGCTTGGCACTGAGGGATACTCCACACAGGGCCCCTCCATACACTAGGCTGGTGCCCAGTTTCTTCTCTGTGCCCGAAGACAGGACTCCTCCTCTCACTCTGCCCTTTCTATTTTTTTTCAGGACCATTTATTTTCCTTTTTTTCCCAAAGTGAAAGTAACACATGCTGAGAATAATTTCATAATCACAAAACTGCCCTCCCAATTGGCCCAGCGTCTACCCCCTGACCTCACCACCCATGAGGGAGGTGGGCCTTACCCTGGGCATCCGGCCAAGTTCTCAGCTGGCCCCATGGACTCTCTAAAGGAAATTAGGTTGAAGAGTGGAAAACCAGCAGGGGGAGGCAGCATTCCCAGTGCCCAGTTTGGTCTAGGAGGTATTGAAATTCCAGGGCTGAAGTCCTGAGACAAAGATCATAATGAGACAGGAAGGTGGCATAGGAAGGAGTCCATTTGCATGACAATAATTGAGCCAAGAATAGAAAGCCAGAGGGATGTAAGGGTGAAACTGGCAGCTGAGCTGGGCTAAACCTCACAAATCAGACTACCAGCTCTTCTCTGCAGGGGAGGTGGAGGCCAAGCCCTGTGCCAGGCTCTGAAGGAGGGAGAATGGTGCAGGACACAGCCCCAGGGGATTGTGGGAACTCAGGCCAGGCTGGACTTTGCCTTTCGCTTCCTGGAGCTGCCTTTATTTGCTTACCCTTTGTGGACTCTGTAGCCAAGTGGGCACCATGGCTGCTCAGAAAGATCTCTGGGATGCCATTGTGATTGGGGCTGGAATCCAGGGCTGCTTCACTACATACCACTTGGCCAAAAACGGAAAGAAGGTCCTCCTGCTGGAGCAGGTACTGTGTAATTATCCTTCTGACCTGCAGGACTGTCTAGGAGGGCTTTCCAGACCTAGCAGATTAGGGGGTGAAACCAAAAGGCTGGAATCCTCACAAATTCTGAGCAGTTTTGGAGTTCAGATGTTTGATGTGTCTCAAACTCATGCAGCAGAGTTTCTAGGCACATTTCTTCGCTTCACTGACTCAGTTTGGGCCCTTAACTAATGCCCTGGGCCCTGTTCGTTTTATCTTTATTTATTTGCTTGTTTGTTTTTTTGATACAGGGTCTCGCTTTGTAGTTCAGGCTGGCTCTGAGCTCACTATGTAGTCCAGGCAAGCCTCGAACTGAGCAATCCTCCTGCCTCTGCCTCCTGAGTGCTGGGATTACAGGCGTGAGCCACCACGCCTGGCACTGTGGTATGTGGTATTGATTGCTGGTGGGTGTGAGTCTCCACGCCCAGCATTGTATGTGGTTGTCGGGGATCGAACTCAGGACCTTGTGCTTGCACAGGCGCCAGAACCACTGAGCTAACCCTCTGGCCCCTGTTTTATTTTTTTTTAATGTTTCTGTTTTTATTTATGATATGTGTGTATGTGGTTTTGTTTTATTTTGTTTTGCTTTGAGACAGGATCCTGCTTTATAACCCAGGCTGATTTAAAACTCACAGTGATCCTCCTGTCTCAGCCTCTTGAGTGTTGGGGTTACAGGTATGCACCCCCACCTGCTGTATGTGTGTTTTGAGACAAGACCTTGCAGTCTTCTAGCTTCAGCCTGAAGTGCTGGGATTATAGATATGAGCCACTGCACCCAGCCCAGGTTGTCCTCTTTCCTCTTCTTCCTCCTCTTCTTTGGTACTGGGGGTTGAATTTAGGGCCTTTATACTGAGTTACATCCCCAGGCTTTTTTCATTTTTTATTTTGAGATAGGGTCTTGCTAAGTTTCTAAGTTTCCCAGGGGGGCTCAAACTCTTGAGTTTCCCGCCTCACGTTCCCAGAGTCCTGGGATTACAGGCGTGCACCACTATGGCCAGACTTGTCCTCTTGTCTCTTCTGTGCTCAAATGGTTGGTCCAGGCCAGAAAAATAATCAGTTCTGCTCTTGGTAAACTTAAGTAAAGATAATCTGCCTAGAGGCAAAGGTTGATAGTTCAGTCTGAAAGGTTGGAATCTTCTCTGGATCTTTTAGACCTTCTGTTCCAGAAGGAAGCTTCTGTTATCCTGTCACCTCCGGTGATAGCAGTCTCCTTGCTTGTGACACAAGACGTGAGTCTCAGGTCTTATTTTCCCTTAAAGGAGAGGTGATCCCGTATAATGCAGGTGTAGTGACAGTGCATGTGTGGGTGGCCCCGGTAGCTGCAGGGTCCTTCAGAGGACAGGTCCACTCATCCTGTGAAGGCTTTTACCCCAGGGGTGCTCTCCCTCTCCATCTCCTTCTCCCTCTCTTTCTCTCTCTCTCTCTCTGTCTCTCTATTTCTCTGTTTTCATTCTGCCTACAGTTCCCTGAGCTGGATATAGTTTACTCTTTCTGGTAATGAGCTGGTGTGGTTAGAAATCCCTTCACTCCTCTATCAGTTTGTTCAAAGCCCAAGGGATTCCTGGTTCATCCTCTCGAGAAACTCTCCAACTTTGGCTAAATCCCAGGGTAGTTCTCTTATTCTGAGTGACCTGAAGCCACAGAGAAGGAGTTAGCAGTGTTTTCCTCATCCATAAACGAAGTGGACAGGTTAGAATAATCTAGAAGATTCTACTTCTGCTCTCTGAGTCTGAGTGGGGCTGTTACTGGAGTTTTAGGGCAAAAACCTTGTTTCCATTGGTCCCAGTGGTTCCAACAGACCAAGTTTGGTCATCTTTTCCCAAGACACTGAGCAAGAAGAGTGATGGTGAAGGGAAGGGAAACAAAGCTTTAATCAGCACGGCTGTGTCCCAAGGATGCAGAAAGAGATTCAGTTTTCAAAGGGCTGATGCAAACCTTGGGGTTTTATAGGAAAGGGGAACAAAGACAAGGGTTGGGGGCCGGAGGGTTAGCTCAGTTGTTCCGGCGCCTGCCTCACAAGTGCAAGGTCCTGAGTTCGATCTCCGGTAACCACATACAATGCTGGGTGTGGAGACTCACGCCCACCAACCATCAATACCACATACCACAGTGCCAGGCCTGGTGGCACATGCCTATAATCCCAGCACTCGGGAGGCAAAGACAGGAGGATTGCTGAGTTTGAGGTTTGCCTGGACTACATAGTGAGCTCAGAGCCAGCCTGAACTACAAAGCGAGACCCTGTCTCAAAAAAAAAAAGACAAGGGTTGGGGGTTTACATGTCTGTCAGGACAAGTAATCTGGGTCTTGATCTAGTCGAACAGTACCTCAGGACTGGTTCTCCAGGTTGGGATGATGGCTTCTGCTGTGTAAGGCTCTGATTTTCCTGGAATCTGAAGTGACTATAGGTTTAGGGCAATGGATAGAGACTTGTGAACGTTGCTCCAGGCTGTCTGGAACTGGATGTTTTTTTTTTTTTTGAGACAGGGTCTCACTTTGTAGTTCAGGCTGGCCCTGAGCTCACTATGTAGTTCAGACAAGCCTCAAACTCAGCAATCCTCCTGCCTCTGCCTCCTGAGTGCTGGGATTACAGGGGTGAGCCACCATGCCCGGCACTGTGGTATGTGGTATTGATTGCTGGTGGGCGTGAGTCTCCACACCCAGCATTGTATGTGGTTACCGGGAATTGAACTCAGGACCTTGCACTTGCAAGGCAGTCGCTGGAACCACTGAGCTAACCCTCTGGTCCTGGAACTGGATGTTGTAAAAGCTGGCAATTAGATGCATCTGCAAATCCTGAAAATGATTTTAGATACTCTTACCTTGATGTCCTCAGTCTTGAAAGCAGATAAGAAAAGCTAGGTAAATTTAGGGCTAATAAAATTATATACTACTAGTTTTTAGACAGACACTCCTTAAGGGATTAATCTGCCTGTATACAAAGCTGAGGAGGGATTTGACACAAAGTTCTAAAGTAATAAAGGAGACATATAAAATGAAGGCAGAACTGGGCATGGCAGTTCATGCCTGTAATCCCAGCACCCAGGAGGCTGAGGCAGGAGGATCACTACTAGTTCAAGGCCAGTCTGGCCTACATAGTAAGTTCAAGACTAGCTTGAAGTATGTAGTGAGACTGTCCCCGTCCACCCCCAAATATAGGCAGAGCTGCCATGCTTCATCCTGCTTTTGATTACCCACTGGGATCTGTAGGCCCAGCCTCTAAATCCCTGTTACAGGACCAGACTGCATCAAGATGAACAAAGGTACTTCTAGATGCAAAGGACTTTTTCAAAAAGGAGCCCCAAGCTCCATTTACCAAGGTAGCAAACTGGCTATAAAGGGAACATTTGGAAAAACTGTGTGGAAATATTTAAAGAATCAGTAGCTTGGGGCTGGGGATTTAGCTCAAGTGGTACCCTGCCAACCTTGGATGCACAAGGGCCCAAGTTCGATCCCCAGTACCACCAAAAAAAAAAAAAAATGGAATCAGTAGTTTGGGCCGGATATTTAGCTCAGTGGTTCCAGTGCCAGCCTAGCAAGCAGAAGGTCCCTGGTTTGATCCCTGGTAACCACATACAATACCGGCCGTGGTGACTCACACCTACCAGCAATCAGTACCACATACCACAAATGCCAGGCTTGGTGGCTCAAGCCTTTAGTAATCCCAGCACTTGGGAGGCAGAGGCAGGAGGATTGCTGAGTTCCAGGTTTGCCTGGGCTCCATAGTGAGCTCAGGGCCAGGCTGAATCACAAAGTGAGACCCTGTCTCAAAAAAAAACAAAAAACAAAAAACAAAAGAATCAGTAGCTTCTGTTGACAGCAAGTGAGATGGCTCCTGAAGAGGGGGGTGGCAAAGGGGGCAAAGGATTCTGTTATTTCTCTTGTTCTTCCCTTCCAGTTCTTTCTCCCCCACTCCCGAGGAAGCTCCCATGGACAGAGCCGCATAATCCGAAAGGCTTACTCTGCCGACTTCTACACCCAGATGATGGATGAGTGCTACAGGATGTGGGCCCAGCTGGAGCGAGAGGCTGGGACCCCTCTGCACAGGTGGGTGGGAGGAATTCCTTGAATCAAACCGCCCACAGTTTGAGGCAGAGCGTGGACACTTGAAATTTGATGGGAGGGCGCGCTCTGTCTGTGGGTGTTTGCTATCTCTCCACAGGTCCTTCCGGCTCCTGCCAGGCTCTGCGTTCCAGCACTGGGTGACCTCTGTGTGCAAAATTGGTAGAGATTGTTCTGGGGAAGGTGCTGGAGAGCACTGGGGGCAAATACTCAGAGCTGGCCAGCCAGAGAGGAGCTGGCTGGAACCGTGTTTACACCTCTGTGGAACTTCTTTGAGGGTAGTGTTGAAAGCGAAGTGAAAGAGGCTGCTTTCTTGATCCTTTACATTCCTACTAGTATCCTAGTTTTCATGCTGGGTCCTAAGGCCAGATTGCTTTCAGGGAGTGAGCTGGAAGCCACTTCCCTATTGGCTCGTGTGTCCCTCTAACATTTAGGATTCCTGAGTCACCAACATTTCAGATGACTGAGGAGGGAAGCAGAAAATCTGTGATGGAATTTGGACTTTACACAGCCCTTCCTCCCCTCTCCTCTCTGCACCTCTTAACTGAACCTCCTTTATATAACCCTTGCTCTACCCCACTGGGTGGCAGTTATTTTAATGGCCAGGAACCAAGAGGTTACTGTTCTGTTGCAAAAACACCATTAACTTAAGAACAAAGTGAAATCCATTATGCAAATACAGCTGGGGCAGCTAATTAAGGATTTATTCAGAGGCAGCTAATGCACCCAGCACCCAAATAAAGGAGTTCGTCTTGCTGAGGGGTGGCCTGGCACAGGCATCCTTCTCTGGCAGCCATCTGTGAATACTGCTGAGTGTCTTGTGCTAGGAGAAGTGCCCGAGGCCTTGCAGGGCTTGCCTCTTCCTGCTGCACAAATGTCTGGAATCTTCCAGAGCCTGACAGCTTTGGGTTTGACTTTGTGCTCTAGGCCTTACTAGCTGTGTGATCTTAGAAACATTTATTTACTTCTCTGTGCCACTTTTTTTCTCATGGGGCTTTGTGAAGATTATGTGAGACTTATAAGAATACTGGGCACAGTGCCTAGAACCTTTAAATAATGGGCGTTCTCTTCCATCTATTTTGGGTCGGACATATTTGGCTCCTTTGGGGGCTGGGGGAAGAAGGGCAAGAGACAAAAAGGACGCAGTGATCACAGATGTCACAGGAATGAGGGCAGGAGAAAAGAAAAGGTAAGAGATTCTCATAACCTCAAACAATTCTCAAACAATTCTTCCTCTTGTTTGGTGGAAGTTCAGGAATTTGGAAGGACTTTGGAGCTGGTTAGCTCCGGCTGTGGATCTCAGGTCTTACAGATTTAGCTGTGTGATTTGGAGCCAGCTATTTCATCTGGATGAGCGTCAGTTTTCTTACCTATGAAGTGGGAATAGTAATATTTGTTTCATGAGGCTGTTGTGAGGGTATGTAATGGGTTTGAACAATACTGGAAAAATCATATCACCACTATCTACTTAGCACTCACACACAAAACCAGGGTTGTTTTATTTATTTATTTATTTAATTGATTAATTAATTTATGAGACAGGGTCTCGATTTGTAGTTCAGGCTGGCCCTGAGCTCATTATGTAGCCCAGGCAAACCTTGAACTCACAGCAATTCTCCTGTCTCTGCCTCCCAAATGTTGGGATTACAGGTGTGAGCCACCACGCCCGGCATGGGTTGTTTTAAATACTTAGAATTGAGCATCCTTAATCTGGAAGTATGAAATCCAAAACCTGAAATTGTTTTTCAAAAGCTGAACCCTGGGCCGGAGGGTTAGCTCAGTGGTTCTGGCGCCTGCCTCGCAAGCGCAAGGTCCTGAGTTCGATCCCCGGTAACCACATATAATGCTGGGTGTGGAGACACGCCCACCAACAATCAACACGGCATACCACAATGCCGGACGTGGTGGCTCACGCCTGTCATCCCAGTACTCGGGAGGCAGAGACAGGAGGATTGCTGAGTTCGCGGCGGCTTGCCTGGGCACCATAGTGAGCTCAGGGCCAGCCTGAACTACAAAGCGAGACCCTGTCTCAAAAAGCAAAAAAAAAAAAAGCTGAACCCTGCACGGAAATCACACCTGACTTCATGAGATGGGACAATGAAAACACAGGTGCTTGCCAAAGATGGTAACCCGGCACACCTGTAATCCCAGCATTCTGGGAGGCTTGGGCAGAAGCACTCAAACTTCCATCCCAGCAGGGGGCATTTACCAAGACTGTCTCAAAACTTAAAAAAAACAAAACAACAAAACAGTGTTAGGGATGTCAGTTCAGTGCTAAGGTCCTGTACTCAATACCCAGTGACTAACACATACACACACATACACATTCATACACAAATAAAGCAAACCAAAATCAAAACAAAAACCACAGAGCCAGAGATTTAGCTTAGTGGTTCTGGCACCTGCTTAGCAAGCCCAAAGTCTCAAATTTGATCCTTGGTAACCACATACAACAATACCGGGCGTGGTGACTCATGCCCACAAGCAATCGATACCACATACCACAATGCAGGGCTTGGTGGCTCAAGCCTGTAATCCCAGCACTTGGGAGGCAGAGGCAGGAGGATTGCTGAATTCAAGGCTTGCTTGGGCTATGTAGTGAGCTCAGGGCCAGCCTCAACTACAAAATGAGACCCGGTCTCAAACAAAACAAAACAAAACAAAAACCATGTAGGTGTTCTAAAAAAATTGTATGAAATTACCTTCAGGCTATGTGTGTAAAGTATATATGAAACAAATTTTGAGCCTAGAATGGTTCCTATCATTATATGTATGCAAATATTCCAAAATCCAAAAAACTCCAAGACACTTCCAGTCCTAAGCATTTAGATAAGGGATGCTTGCTCTGCATATATAATGTATTACTTTCTTCCTACAACCTTACATGTGGGTTTCTTCCTACAACCTTGCACTGCTATGATGAGTGGTCAGGGTCTTTTCTTTTTTAAAAGACAAGATCTTGTTCTATTACCCAGGTTGGCCTCAAACCCTTGGGCTCAAATTGATCTTCCTGATTCAGCCTACTAATTAGCTGGGAGCATAGGGTTGTACTGCCTCTGTGCCAGGTGTAGTACATCAGAGTTTGAATGCAATAATGCAAATCACTGAATGACTACACTCAGTCTAGAACAGAGTTCAGCAAACTTTTTCTGTAAAGGCCATGTAGTATTTTAGGCTCTGCAGGCCATATGTTCTCTGCTGCAATTACTCAGTTCTGCCATTGTAGTGTGAAAGGAGCCACAGACAAGATGGAAGTAAATGAACCTGGATATGTTCCAATAAATCTGGACACCAAAATTTGAATTTCATGTAATTTTCTTGTGTCATACGATGTTACATTTTGGATTTTTTTTTTTTGAACTGGGAATTAAACCAGAGAGTTCTGAGCTGCATCCCCAGCCTGTTATACTTTTTTTTTTTTTTTTTACTTTGAGACAGGATCTCATTAGGTTGCCCAGTCTAGCCTTGAGTTTGCAGTGCTCCTGGCTCTGTCTCTTGAGTACCTTGCATCATACTATACATATTTTGATTTTTTTTTTTGAGACAGGGTTTTGCTTTGTAGTTCAGGCTGGCCCTGAGCTCACTATGTAGCCCAGGCAAGCCTTGAATTCAGCAATCCTCCTGCCTCTGCCTCCTGAGTGCTGGGATTTCAGGCTTGAGCCACCAAGCCCTGCGCTGTGGTATGTGGTACTGATTGCTTGTGGGCATGAGTCACCACCTGGTATTGTTGTATGTGGTTACCAGGGATGAAACCAGGGACCTTGTACTTGCTAGGCAGGTGCCGGAACCACTGAGCTAAATCTCCAGACCTGATGTCTTTAAAAACAGGAAAACCAGCTGGGCATGGTGGCACACACTTTTAATCTGAGCTGAGATGGTAAGTTCAAGCCCAGCCTGGGTTAACTTAGCCCTGTTTCAAAATAAAAAATTTTTTAAAAAAGGGTCAAGAATGCCAGGCGTTGGGCCGGAGGGTTAGCTCAGTGGTTCCAGTGCCTGCCTCACAAGCGCAAGGTCC
>PVIC010008486.1:11027-48162 GCA_004025085.1 Thryonomys swinderianus
GCAGAAACACTGAGTCGGTCCCTTGGTCATAGTTTACTGGCCCCTGATCAAGATGATACCATAAACTGGTTATGTTTTTCTTACTCTGTCTCCAAACAAATTCATGCCTACTTCGTTCTAGGTCAAAAGACTGCTCCTGCATGTTTAAAGCCAGGGAATTAGCATAGCCCATACTAAAAGCCAATTCCACCACAGCCCCAATTATGAAAGATGAAGAATAATGTGAATGTCCTCTAAAAACCTTTAAAGTGCTAGAGTACTAACTATTATTATCACTGTTGTTATGATTCCATCATTAACAAGCCATATCTTATGGCTAACCTCATTTACTCAGGCATGCTAAATGTTTTGGTTCCTTTACTAGTAGGGACCCGGAGCAGATACCACCCTTTCAGAGAATGGAACCTGAATATAGCTCTCTACCTTTGGGCTAAATGTCACTCTGATTATTTTAGCTTTGACTCAAAATTTTGACCCTCTAAATGATTCATCATCTTTGTGATTCTTCTCTCTAGATTCTAGAAGAACCAGTACAAGACCACAATTGTTAGAAAGGAACATAGTAATATTTGATGATTAAAAACAGAAACCTTTCAGAGTTGGTTGTCCGATTCTTTTTATTCTGTTCTCCCGCTTCCTGTGACAGCAGCATACTATATATGGGCAGGCTCAGAATATTTGCATATATTCTGGGAACAGACAATGACACATGTGTCAGATCATAGGGTCTGAATCTTTTGTGATGTATACAGCCAGGATGCTGATCCTAACAGCAAAGCCCAGCTCCCTGGCCCATCTTTTTCCTGCCCCTCCTTCTCCCTTTGAGTCCTACTATCCAGCTCCTGACCCGGGCTGCCCCGGCTTCGCTGACAATATCAGACAAGATCACAGCCGTAGGCAGTACAGCTGCTGGCAGAACCTGGTGCCCCCCTCCGCAGCTGCTGCTTCCTGTGTGCACGAAGTGTCTGGCTTGTCAGCCACATCCCCTCCCTGGAGCAGTCTTTGTTAACCAATTCCACCTCGGCCCACTGAGCGGAAGATGAAACACAGAGAGCTCCTCCAAAACCAACAAAGACAGCAGCCATTATCTAGTCCCTTCCCCAAGGTGACTCAGAGCTGGCTTGCCCGGCACTTTTAACCGGGGGACGGAGGGGAAAGCTGGAGCCGGAGGTGGAAGCTGGTAGAAGCAGGTAGAGCTATTCCCCCTCCCAGGTCCTCCCTGCTCCATCCCACACCCGTTCCACAGTAGCAACTGGTGGAAATCCCAGCTCTGCTGCTTCCTGCATCTTGTCCAAGGCATTCGTCAGCCACCAGAGAGTCAACAGGCCCCTGGGAGGACTCTTCAGTGACCCCTGGGCTGGATCCCTCTGGGGCTGGGAGATGCATAATTCATACTAAATGCTCTTGATTCTGATGGGCATTTCAGGGCGGGGGGCGGGGGGGCTTGGAATTTTCCGGTTTCCTGGCCACCCTGCCCCTGCACTGGCTTCAAGCTCTTTTTTACAGTCCAGCCCTGACCTGTCTTTTCCTGATCATTTCCCCCCTGCACGTGTCCTTGTCCTTTCTCGTCCTTCTCCTTCCCAAACTTTGTAGCCTAGGCCTGAGCAGAAAAAGAGGAGGGAAGGCCCAGAGAGCACAGGGGTGAGAAATTAATGCAGAATGAGCAGTCTATTTATTGGGATCTAGGAAAAGCCATTAAGAAAATAAGCACTTAAATGATTTTCAATCTGCCCATGGAAGTCATCTATCTTCATACTGGGGGAAAAGGCCCGTTCTCTGATCCTGGTTTTGATTGACTGATTTCCAATTCTCTGAGCATTTCCCATAGGAGCCTCTCACCTATCTCCCATAATGACAGGCCTTTGCATTTCCAGGCAGTGTTTTACATTTATTTCCGATTTGCTCATAATGGTCAAAAATCTCTCTCCAATCCGAGGCATTTCTCCAGCAGAGCACGGTTTCCCTCAGGCCAAATAGCTCAGCTGTGATCCACGGAAAATGAGAATTTCCCAAACACGTCTTCGGACTAGGGGAGGGTCTGGCATCACAAATTCAGATGGAAAATTTCCCACTGTTAGATCAATATCTGGGCTAAGAAATAAATGCCACAGGGGCAGAGAACTGGAGCAAAATGATTACAATCGGCACAATTACATTCACCGGCAGAATCAGCTCACTGATTACTCCCCGGGACGGGGAGCTCCTGCTTCACCCACCACAGGATGGCTTGGGAATTAGAACATCACTCAGCGTTTCATAATTCGACAGATTTGCCCGTTGTCTTGGCCTGAGTTCACTTTTGCAAGACAGTGTGTCCCTGGAAAAGGAATTCTTATTTCAAGGGAAGAAGGAAGAAAGATGGAAAGAAGGAAGAAAGGAGAGATGAAAGGTTGAGAAAAGAGAAAGTGAATCTCATAGCCTAGGAGGGTCCCAGCCTGTTGTATTGCAGGCCGGGGTTAGAACATACTGCTAGAGAGTCTCTGGGCCAGACATCTGATATTACATTTGCTTAGGTCAGGTGTAAGCCAGGGCTTCCCCAGAATTTTACCCAGTAAGGATCCCATTTATTAAAAATGGCTCAAGGTCGCTTCTCGGCCTTTTGGCTAAGATCAAGTGTAAAAATGGCTCGAGAACATATACCTGGGGTGGGGGTGTGGCCCATTGGTAGAACACTTGAATAGCATACACAGGGCTCTGGGTTCAAATCTCCAGTACTGCAAACAAAACAAAACAAAACGCTCTGGGTAACTTCTTTTTCCAGTGCAGGGATTGAAGCTAGGGATTTGAATATGCTAGGCAAATGCTTCACCACCAAGGTATCTCCGATGGGACAGCTTCTTCCTCCTCATTGTTGTCCTCTTCTCCCCTTCCCTCCTATTCCTCCTCCCTCTTCTCCTCCTCTTTTCTTCTTTGTGCTATTGGAAATTGTACCGAGGATTTTGTAGTGTGACATTCTACCACTGAGCTACAGCCCTAGCCCTTTTTATTTTGTTTTGACACAGAGTCTCACTAAATTGCCTAGGCTGGCCTTGAACTCATGATCCTCCTGAAGAGCTGGGATTATAGGCATTCACTACTCTGCTTGGCCCTTTATGGCTTCTTTTTCTTCTTCTTTTTGTTGTTTTGGGTTTTTTTGGTAGTACTGGGGATGGAACTCAAGGCCTTCACCCTGAGTCACATCCCCAGCACCCCATCTTTTTGTTTTTTTATTTTGAGACAGGGTCTCACTAGGTCACTGAGTTTGAACTTGCAATCCTCTTGCCTCAGCTTCCCGAGTAGCTGGGATTCTAAGCATGTGCCCACCGTGCCTGCCTTGCTGTGGTTTATTTTGTTGACCAAGAAATTGGCTAGGCAAGTTTTCATTACCTGAGAACCAATCTGAAGTCCTTTGGAGAGCCATGAAAAAGAGTCTGTCTCCTGGCTGCTAGGAATTTCTACAGCATCTTCCCTCTGCTGAGCTTTGAAGTGGCAGAAGCTAGTGTTGCTATCTCACCAGTGCTGAATGCCGGGTAGGCGGGGGCTATGGCAAATGGATTGGGCATGCTGCGCAGCTCTGTGTACTGACACCAGCCCCCGAGCTCACTGTGTCCCTCCCCCCTCCCAATCTTCTCTTTAATCCCCCCAACCAGATAATGTGGGATTTGGAAGCATGTAATATCCATGAGACTCCATTATAGGCTATTACGAGCTTTATACACAGTACCTGGGGGATGTACCAGGCTGCTGCCGGTCACTGTGGCTGCTGAAACCCAGAGGAACCACAGGAATGTCCCCATGGGCAAATGAACCCCCATTGTTTAGACCGTTACCCTCAAAACAGCTCTGGCCTCTTGTGACAGATGCAGGAAGTGTTAAAGAGAAACTGCTTTCACTCCCTTACAGTATAAGAAGGATATAGGGAGGTACAGGGAAAAATAAGATCAGAGCATCATTGAATTTATTCCTGGAGCTCTGAGAGACCCTCTATTGGTGACACTGGCATTTGGAGTGGGATCTTCTCGGTCCCTGAAGATCTAGCATCCCTGACTGCTCGTTAAGTGTGAGTGACAACCCCAGACATTATGACAACTCTAAACATGACTCATTCCGTTTCCCCTGGCCCCTGAGTAGCAGGGGAGCCCCACACTGGCATGGAACCACCGATGGTTCAAAAAGCACATAGTACAGAAGAGGAACCTGGGCCTCAAGGTCATATCAAGTTGATGCCAGGCTTAGGAGCAGAACCAGATCTCCCAGATTAGAATGTGTTGCACAAAACAAGCAGCCTCTGCGAAAGAACTGAGACAGTTGTATACACAACAAGGGACAAAATGTTATATGGCAAGGGAAGGGAAAAGGAAAAGAAACAGGAGGGGGGACAGAGAATACTGAATGGATCAGGGGTAAGAAGAGGAGAAAGAAGTCTTAGACTGCCTGAACACCCACCACCTTTAGGTATGGAAGGTGAAGGCCTTAGGATCTCTGCTCTCAAGGGCAGGATGGAGGGATAACAGACCAGGTGTGAACCTGGCCACAGGCTGGAAACCAGCTTCAGGGCACCAGCACTCTGATCATGGGAACTCAATGGCTTCACCTGTTCTCTGACTCCTCTCCACTGGAGAATGACAGCAATGGAACGGCTCAGGCCTGACTCAGACCTTCACCAGATTGGCTTGCTTATTTATTTGTTTGTTTATGTTAACAGGAAGACTGAACTACTGCTCCTGGGTATGAAGGAGAATCCAGAATTAAAGACAATGCAGGCCACTCTCTCTAGGCAGGGGATTGAACATGAGTATCTGTCATCTGAGGAACTAAAGCAACGTTTCCCAAATCTCCGGCTCACCAGTGGAGAAGTGGGGCTCTTGGACAAGACTGGAGGGATCCTGTACGCAGACAAGGCCCTCAGAGCCCTCCAGGTGACACTGCAGTGCTGGGAATCGTTCTAGGCAGCCTGGGTCCCGCAGGGTCCTCTGAGTGAAGGCCTTTGCTTTGCTGCCTTCGGTCCTGACCCACAGAACGGACGTTTTTATACTCCTGCCGGCCTTGTGGGCCTGGGAGAGGATATAGAGATTTAGTACGCTCATCTGCCCTAAGTGAAGGGCTTTTTGTTTTGTTTTGTTTTTTTGGTTTTTTTGAGACAGGGTCTCCCTTTGTAGTTCAGGCTGGCTCTGAGCTCACTATGTAGCCCAGGCAAGCCTCGAACTCAGCAATCCTCCTGTCTCTGCCTCCCGAGTGCTGGGATTACAGGCGTGAGCCACCACGCCCGGCAGTGAAGGGCTTTTTTATCCACCAGGGTGAACCGCACATACAACTAATTCACGTTGTTTCCCTGCTCCTTCTCTGGACTTTCAGAATGCAATTCACCAGCTAGGAGGACGCTGCACGACGGAGAGAAGGTGGTAGACATCAGACCTGGGCTCCCAGTCATTGTGAAAACGACCTCCAGGAGTTACCAGGCCAAGAGCTTGGTCATCACAGCAGGTCCTTGGACCAACCAGCTCCTCCAGCCGCTGGGAACTGAGTTACCTCTCCAGGTAGGGGGACAAGGAAGGCCGAGAGTTGGTGATTAACACTGAGTTCTGCACCAGGTGCTTACTAGTGGAAGACCTCGGGTAAATTAGTTCACCTCACCGCGCCTCAGTTTTATCAATATGGGGTTAATAGCCATTTCTCAGGGGTGTTGGAGAGTTAAATTATATAGTATGTATAGAGCCCTTAGAAGAAGTTCTGGTTTCCAGTAAACACTGAATAAATATGAGGTGTTATCAACTTCTGAAATGAGAGAGAAGTCAGACCGGGGCACAGCTATGGCGGAAGAGACAGGGAGTTTGGAGACCTTTATGCATCACAGTGTAACAAGAAAATGACATAATAATGATTTAAACAAGGACAGATGTGTGAAAGGGCTGCAGGACGCAGAAGGGACTGCTTTCATCGTCTGTGGAGTTCCATGGTTTTCTCCTTTGGGTCCCACTTCCTCCCATGCTTGCAGACCCTGCGGATCAATGTGTGTTACTGGGCAGAGAAGGTTCCTGGGAGCTACAGTGTGTCCCAGGCCTTTCCCTGCTTCATGTGGCAGGACCGGGCTCCCCATTCTATCTATGGGCTCCCTGCAGGAGAGTACCCTGGGCTGATGAAGGTGAGCGAAAGCCTGAACAGGGGTGGCTGCTTGAACTTCCCCCTCCACAGACTGTCCAGCCCCTGCGGGCAACAGTGGAACAGTTTCGCTATGGGTCGCTGTTTGCTGTTTGCAGGACAAGACCCTCAGCTGCCCCAAGGCCCAGGCAGAGGAGTCTTTGCAAACATGGCGGGTGTGGGGGCTGACAGCAGTAACCTCTGGTGGCGACAAAGAGCATCTGTCAGGAGGGGGGAAGGCCGGGAAGATGGATGGGGACATCCCGTGTCCAAGCTAGCCCCTCCCTGGTGTGTGGGGGTCAGCCTCACTGACCACAGTGCTCTGATGGTGGCCAGCTCTGCTATCACCATGGCAACAGTGTGGACCCCGAGGAGCGGGACTACCCTACAGCCTCCTCAGGCACCCAAGACGTCCAGATCCTGTGCCGCGTTGTCAAAGACCACTTCCCTGACCTGAGGCCTGAGCCTGCCATCATGGAGCACTGCATGTACACGGTAAGGAACAGGTGGTGGCTCCAGAGAGCCGGGGAAGGAGGACAGAACTTGCACTGGCCAAGCTCGACTACTTCTGACCTCTGACCCAGTACGTGACCTGAAACAAGGAAGCTAATTTTTGTGGGGTGGTTCACCTCCACCAGAGAGGGCCCATTAAGGATTATTCATATTCTTTTTCATTAGACAACTAGGCTTATGCCTGGCAGCCTTTCACTATATTTCCCAGAAGAGCTTTAAAAGATTTTTTGGCAAGATACTCCAGTTGAACAGGCCTTAGGGACAGAGAGAAGAGACAGATGTCACCAGTGCCTGAGGCATCTTGGCTGAAGTTGGTTTATAAAGATGAAAACGAGCACCTACTGTGTTCATGGCTCAGGAGAAGGAGCGAGACAGATGGACAGATGAGAAAGACTGGCATAGCCACAGGGGTGACCGGCATGCAGGAAACATGCCTGTGTTCCATCCTCTCTTTCTGCAAGGAAATCCAGTCCAGGCTCCTCCTGTCGGAGCCTGTAATTCCTCCTCTCCCTGTCCTCCGTTGACAGAGGTGTGACTGTTTCTTTGCAGAACACTCCTGATAAGCACTTCGTTCTCGATCGTCACCCGAAGTATGACAACATTGTCATCGGTGCTGGATTCTCCGGTGAGCCCAAGGAGGGGGACCTAGTAAACCTTCAGTCCGACCTACCTCAGTGCTAGGAAAAATGGTATTTTCCACACTCAGCTGCCCAGACAAGGTCCAGAGGCAGACGTAGTATAGAAAGAGGCTGAGTGGTCGCTGAGGAGAAGTCATAGTGGGAGGCCGTGTGTAGGTTTCAGATGAGACCAGAGGGTTTGGTTAAACAGGGAACTATCTTCTCAAGAGCCCAGCCTCTCAGTCCCTGAGGATGCATGACCGTCTGCTCCTTCTCTTAGGACATGGATTCAAGCTGGCCCCTGTGGTGGGAAAGATCCTCTATGAATTAAGCATGAAATTAACATCGTCCTACGACTTGGCACCGTTTCGGATGAGCCGTTTCTCTGGCCTGGGCAGAGCCCACCTTTGATGACTGGCCTCCCTTCTGTGCCCAGGCCTCTGCTGGGAAAGAGATCTCAGAAAAAGGAAATGGCCCTGAGGTGTATCCTTTTCTTTTGCTAGGACATTTGATTCTCTTTTCTGGGACTTAGGGTAGATTTGACTAAATCTGCACAAGGGAGGGTAAACAAAATGACCTCCTACAGGTCATCTTTGAGGCTCCTATTCCCTAAACCTCGAGCCATCCTCCATCACAAACTCTTAGCAAATCTCCTAGCTGCATATTAAATGTTTGGTGAAAAAAGATTTGTTGAATAAACAAATAATTGTACCACGTAAAATCTGTGGTGGGCTTTCTTTTCCATGTGACCTTATTTCTTGCAGGCTTTAATTATCTAAATTAGCATCACAGAATCTATTATCCCCAGGAAGCCACAGAGTCTTGGTCCCCCCAGTGCCTTGCACCCCCTTTGTCTGGATTCTTTGTCTGATTCTCAGCCTTTCTCTGGATCTGCAAAGACACTCAGCTCCCCAGCCCCTCATTAAGGTGTATTGTCAGGTCCTTATGAAGATGGAGCTGTTATACCAGAAAGAAAGAGAGACACACTCGCTTAGAAGCCCTGTTCAATGTTTGAATGTTAAATGTGCCATTTTATTATCATTAGGATTGCTCCCACTTAATGAAATAGCATTAGCACCGAGTCGGCTGGCCTCCTTGCACTAATTGCTTTGGAAGAGAACGGGCTCCTAACTACCCCAGGGTGGGTGGAGAACCGAGGTGTAAACAGGGACTCAGGCATGGCTGGATGCGGTCAGGTGAAACCCAAGTGGGGGGCCCTCCAGAGTGGGTCAGTTCCACCCCCAGAGATCAGGATCTTAAATGTTCTGGGGAGAGAAAAGACAGGACTGGGTGGCGGGAATATGTTGGGAAGAATCACTAAGTGGGGAAGAGGAGCAGTGACAATGACAGTCAAAATATTCCCCAAGTAAACGTGACACGGAGGAAATCACTCTTCAACCGCCTCAGTCCTTAAAGGTCTTGGCACATGTATTAGCACTGATTTCTCCAGTGAGCTATAAAAGCCAGCCGATCCTGGCGACCCCATGCCAAGTCTGATTTTTGGGTGTTCTCAAGTGGTTCCCTGAGCCTCAGCTTCTAGAAAATGAGAACAATAATACTGATCAACTGTCCGGGGCAGTGTGAGACTTGAATAAGATCACTTGCTCATTCACTCATTCGATACACTGATATTGATTGAGCCTTCACTATGTGCAAGGCTCTGAGCCAGGTATTGCCTATGTCAGTAAACAACACAAATTAAAAAAAAAGAAAAACTTCTTGTTTAAAAACAGTATAGTGATTTTTTCAAAAAATTAAAAATAGATTGCCACATGCTCCAGAAATTCTACTTCTGGTTCTTTACCCAAAATTGAAAACAGGGTCTCAAAAAGGTATTTATGCACCAGTTTAGAGCAGCATAATTCACAATGGCCGAGAGGTGGAAATAACCCAGATGTCCACTGACAGATGAATGGATAAACAAAATGAAGTGTGTCATAGGACATTAGCCTTAAGGTGGAAGAAAACTCTGAGACATGCTCCAACATGAAGGAAACTTGAGGACATTATGTTAAGTGAAACAAGCCAGACAAAAGGACCAGCCGTACTGCTTTTTTAAAACAATTTATTATTGGGCCAGAGGGTTAGCTCAGTGGTTCCTCGCAAGCGCAAGGTCCTGAGTTCGATTCCAAGTAACCACATACAGTGCTGGGTGTGGAGACTCATGCCCACTAGCCATCAGTACCACATACCACAGAGCCGGGCGTGGTGGCTCACACCTGTAATCCCAGCACTTGGGAGGCAGAGACAGGAGGATTGCTGAGTTTGAGGCTTGCCTGGGCTACATAGTGAGCTCAGAGCCAGCCTGAACTCCAAATTTTATTTATTTTTTGAGACAGGGTCCCGCTTTGGAGTTCAGGCTGGCCCTGAGCTATGTAGCTCAGGCAAACCTCGAACTCAGCAATCCTCCTAGCTTTGCCTCCCGAGTACTGGGATTGTAAGCGAGAGCCACCATGCCTGGCATTGGGGTATGTGGTTATCGGGGATCAAACCAGGGACCTTGTGCTTGCGAGGCAGGCGCTAGAATCACTGAGCTAAATCTCCAGCCCCCCATACTGTTTCATTTATGTGAGTACAGTTGTCAGATTCATAGGGAGTAGAATGATGATTGCCAGGGGCTAGAAGGAGGATTTGTTTATGGGTACAATTTTAGTTTTGCCAGATGAAAAGAGTTCTGGAGTTTGGATGCACAATAATATGAGTGTACTTAATGCCACTGAACTGTACACCTAAAAATCACTAAGATGGTAAAGTTTATGTTATGAGTATTTCTTTTTCTTTTCTTTTCTTTTCTTTTTTTTTTTGAGACAGGGCCTCACTTTGTAGTTCAGGCTGGCCCTCAGCTCACTATATAGCCCAGGCAAACCTCGAACTCAGCAATCCTCCTGTCTCTGCCTTTGAGTGCTGGGATTACAGGCGTGAGCCACCACGCCCAGCACTGTGGTATGTGGTATTGATTGCTAGTGGGCATGAGTCACCACGCCCAGCATTCTATGTGGTTACTGGGATTGAACTCAGGACCTTGTGCTTGTGAGGCAGGCGCCAGAACCACTGAGCTAAATCTCCTGCCCACAAATATATTTTTAAATGGTTTATTCTTGCTGAGTGTGGTGGGACATGCCTGTAATCCCAGCCCTGGGGAAGCTGAGGCAGGAGGATCACTGTGAGTTCAAAACCAACCTGGGCTTCATAGTAAATTCAAGGCCAGCCTGGCCTACATAGCGAGACCAAGTCTCAAGATAAAAAAAAAGAACCTGTTCTTGTAGAGCTTACAGTCCAGTGAGAAGATGTGCAAGTAAACTTTATTAGATGTTAATAAGTGCTTTAGGGTAAAGCAGAACAGGGTGAGGACAGCGAACTCTAGGGAGAAAGTGACCTTTTGATGAGTGGTCAGAGTGGGTGGAGGGGGCCTCTCTGCAGACGTGCAGAAGGAGGAGCGAGCCATGTGGTTATCTGGCAGTATGTAACAGACTACTATGAATTAGAAAGCAAGATATTGCGTGTGGCTGAGGAGGAGTGGGAGATGCCATAGAGAGAGGGACCACAGCTTTCCCAGCAGCTTTCCCCTGACAAAATTGAGGAGAAAGGGACGTCCCCTCTGGTTCTACAGCTGCCGGGAGCTCTCTCTGCTGCTTGGTACCTCCCCTCCTCCCCCAGCCAGCTGCAGCTCCCCTTCCAAAATATCCAGCTTATGCAGCTCCGCGGTGACAGCGAAAGGAGGGACCAGCGTCTCACAGAGCTGAGGAAGGCCAAGTCGGGGATGCTGCCCAGCCCCGCCTCGGCAAGACAGCCCAGAGCGCTCTAGGAAGGGGCTGGGAGGGCAGGCCACTGCAGCGTAGGACCAGCATGCGGAGAAGGGTGAGGCCAGGAGGAGCAGAGGGAGGCAGAGCTGGACAAGAGGAGCCGGGCAACGTGGCAATCAGAAAGGCAGGCAGGATTTTCAGGGGGGCTGAACGCCCAAAAGTCCAAGGCAGCGGGAGGCAGTGAGCATTCTTTAGTCGGGGCGAGGTGGAATCGTGGAGGGGGAGAAGATGTAGGGAATCATCTATGGCAAAGAGGCTAGCGAAGGTCAGTGCAGAAGGGCTTGAGGGTGACATGAGGGTCTGTAACACTGAAGGATTTGCCCGAACAGAATTATCGCTCAGCTTCCTTTGCACCTGAGCGTGGCCAGGCAGCCCTACGTATCTCCAAGATGGAAGGAAATCACAACCATTCGCGCAGGCAGTCAGAGACCTCTGGAAGGGGACTCGGGGTCCGCGCAGGCTGCAGGGGCGAGAAAAGGGCAGTGAAGAGAAAGAGGCCTGTGGTGGTTGCCAACCAGAAGGAAAACAGAGGCAGGCTAAAAATAGATTGGCGGCAAGGGGGGAGGACAGCGAGTCCAGAAAAGGAGGAAGAGCCGAGGAAATCAATGCCATCGTGACTCTGACCCAATTCCTCATCTCTCAGCCTCACCAAACTGACTAATGGGGAAACAGGTTAAGACCGGCAGAGTGGGAGGAATCAGGGTGGGTGACCTTGAGGTGCCCCTCAGTGACCTCGGAGAGGTACAGAGTGTGGTCAGCGCTGCTGGAGTTCAGACCTCACTGGAGTTTGGTGCCCCAGATGGGGTGTGAGTCTGGGGACAGTCTCGAGAGGCAAAGGGAGGCACCCAGGAAACGCAGGACGCAAAGTCGCTGACATTATTCAGGGAGGGCGAGTCCACGGAATTTGGTTATTTTGGTGGTGGGTTTTCAGTGCAGCAAGAGGGATTTAAGCTAAGGACTCTGTCCCAGCAGGCAGATATTCGAGAGGTTAAAACACACTTGCGAGCTCATTTAGGGTATTCTTTCCTTGGAAATCTTAAACCGTGGGAAGCTCATCCACCTGAGCCTGTAGAACCTCATTTGAAGGCCAGGACCTACTCCCCAAATTTCTGGAAGACTTCTGGCTGGAGATGGCACCCAGGATTCTTCTTAACCTGGAGGGAGGGTGGGAAATGGTCGTCTGGGCGATGCTTAAGCCAGGGCTGGCGCCAGCCCCTTAGAAGAGAGAGCCACAAGCCGGGGTGGGTCTGTCAACCCTAGAGGAAGCAGAGATGAGGGGCAGGATTCTAACAAGCAGGACCCAGTGGCATTTACATAACTTTGAATAATGAATAAGCCCAGCTCTGGGGTTCCTAGTCGGCACACTCATCTGCATCTTTATTAAGCTTTATAAATGATTCAGCTCCCCACTCCTCCCCCCAGCCCTGCCCAGCCTGCCCCTGAGCATCAGGGTGGTTGATTGCTCATTATTTTAGACTAGATTTGTTTCACCAACATTCGGTGAGGCATGGAGTGGGGACACAGGAGGACAGGAGGGAGGGACAAACCCACAAGGTAAGTGGAGTGGAGGGGTAGGGAAGCCAAGTACGGAAATAGCTATCACGCTGGGAAGGCAGTCCCAAGGCCGGCCCAGGAGCAAGGACATCTCGCTAGTGAAGCAGACCTAGTTCTTTGACATGTTCCTGGAGCCAACATTGTAAAGAGAGATTAGTTTCCTAAGTTCCCTGAAATGTGCTGAGTTCAAATCCCCCTCAAATCCCCTGTTTCTCTTACATCCGGTGCCAGGCCCCTAGCAGGCCCCCTGCTCAGCTTCCAGCTCCCCGTGCAGCCACTTGAGCAGCCAAATGAATACAGCCCCAGGGAAGTTCTCACTTTTTCCTGAGGCAGGAATTTTGCTATTTTCATGTAGTGGAAAAAAAAAATCTGCTATGCTTGCAAGGCAAGAACAGGCACCAGGCATATCAGGGGAAAAAGGGGCAGGAACAGTCACCCAGGCTGTGTGAATTTGGAGGGAAAAGGAAGGCTCTGTCCATACAGAGCCGAATGCACCGGAAAAAGGAGGCCAGAGAAGATACAGCTCTCTCCTCCTAAGGCTGGCAGGTTAGTGCTGCTGCTTGGCCAGCTGCCTGGCCTATGGCTAGAGCCTGGGAGAAGTATTTAACAGCCTGGCGGTGGTGGAGAAGTTGGCAAGAAACTCCTGGTGGAGGAAAGGTAGAGCATTTCTCAACCCTGGCTGTGCATTAAAGCCACCTGGGGAGCTTTAAAAATATGATGCTTGGGCCTCACCCAAGGCCAATTAAATCAGAATGCCTTGGAGAAAAGGTCCTGAGCATAGGATTTGTTTATTTATTTTTTTGAGACAGGGTCTCGTTTTTGTAGTTCAGGCTGGCCCTGAGCTCATTATGTAGCCTAGGCAAGCCTCAAACTCAGCAATCCTTCTGCCTCTGCCTCCCGAGGGCTGGTATTACAGGCATGAACCACCACGCCTGGCAGCATAATATTTTTTTAAAAAAGATTCCTTGGGCAGGATATTTAGCTCAGTGTTTCAGGCACCTGTGTAGCAAGCGCAAGGTCCCTGGTTCAATCCCTGGCAACCACATATAATACTGGGTGTGCGTGGTGGCTCATGCTTGTAATCCCAGCCCTTGGGAGGCAGAGCCAGGAGGACTGCTGTGAATTCGAGGCTTGACTGGGCTACACAGTGAGCTCAGGGCCAGTCTGAACTACAAAATGAGACCCTGTCTCAAAAACAAAAAAAAATTAAAAAAAAAAAAGTTTTCTCAATCTTGTTTGGATTCTAGTTTGAAAAAAGAAATCATACTGCCGGGCGTGGTGGCTCATGCCTATAATCCCAGCACTCGGGAGGCAGAGACAGGAGGATTGCTGAGTTCGAGGCTTTCCTGAGCTACATAGTGAGCTGAGGGCCAGCCTGAACTACAAAGCGAGACCCTGTCTCAAAAAAAAAAAAAAAGAAATCATATATATACAACATAATATATAATCGCACACATAATTAAAATAATATAATTAAAATATAATAAAATCATAAAAATGTAAACATTGATTGAATATTTGATATTAAGAAACTATTGATCATTTTTAAAGTGTGAGAAGAGCATTGTGATTATGTTTTTTTAAAGAGCCATTTTCTTTCTTCAGAGGATCAATACTGGAGCATTTCCTGATGCCATCAGATTTGCAGTCAGCCTCAAAATCAGCCAGTGAAGGGAATGGGGAAGTAGGTGGGGCGAGACTGATAACTGTTGAGGCAGCAGGAAGGGTAAACAGGTTGATTTTATTACTCATTTTACTTTCTGTACACAAAGCAAATAACAGCGGCTCCTTGCGAGTCTCTGATATACAGCAGAGCCTGCCGCTCAGGAGGACAGGCCGCCACTGCCCTGTGTGAAAAAGAAGTTTCTAGAAGAGACCTGGTGCGGTGGACTCTGGCCCCAAGCAGCACAGCAGGGCCCATCTGGGAGCAACAATAACAGGTAGCTAGAAATGCAGCTGGGGGGCCAGAGGGACCTCTGGGCTTCTTCCCTGTGTGTCTACCCAGCTTCTGGGGACTCAAAACCCCTCACACTCCACAAAGCAGGCCTGGTGTCTGGCTGGACCCTGGAAAGACAGCTGCCTGCCTGAGACACCCAACTCCAGCGATCAGCCTTGGTCTCCAGAAGCCAGAACCCCACTGTGCTTCCCTACTGCTTCCCACACTGTCATTCCCTCTGACTGGCTCATCCGCCTCTGCCAGGGAACATTAGCCCCGCTGACTTCATCAGAGAGGTGAAGGGAGGTGTGAACACATGTCCGCGGAGACACGGGCCTCCTGGCTTCCACGGACTCAGAGAAGGAGGTGATGGTGGCTGCTGCCAGAGCTGTCTGAGCTACTTCGAGATTCTCTGGGAACGAGCTCTCATTTGCATATCACTCCTTTAATAGATCCAGATGCACCCCAAATTCTCCTGTCTCTCCCATCCACTGGTTGGCTTCACTCACAGCCTTGATCCACTCAGAGATGAACCATTCCCACGATCTCCGTGAAAAACAGTTTCCTGCCCGCCAAGGTCATTGCCCCTCCCAGAGCTCAGCTCTGCCCTCCACCCAGCCCTGCCCTAGCACCACCAGCTGAGTCTCCTGCTCAGTCTGGGGCTCAATCAGTCTTCTCCGCTCCATTACCTTCCCCAAAGGCCTCTAGGGGTTGAGGAAGGGAGACAGTTGGGGGGGGGTCTGCTTAAGAGATTTTTGGAATCTGTGTCTGCACATCACCCGCTGCCATGAGTTATTTCAGCGCCGATGTTTGTCTCGAGCTGATTATTCCAGCCCGAGAACAGGTGGAGCAGCCTGCGGTGGCTTATTCGTCAGCCAAGGCCATCTGTTCCCAACAAGCTGAGATTTGTAGCTGATTTCTACTGGGGAGCAAGGGGTGGGGGTGGGGAGATGGAGATCACACTCCTACCCCAGGACACTTCCTTTCCCAGATCTTCTTGGACGTCTGGAGCCCAGATGGCCCCTTCTATGGGAAACCTCATTTTTCTCCCCGAAATTCCCTGGTCACTTGACTCCTCAGCATTACTTTGTCCTTAAAGCGCTAAACTTTCTCAGATGGAACCAGGTATTAGAAGTCTAAGTCTATCAGCCAGGTGCAAAGTCTGGCCAGTGAGCCACCCCCACCCTTAGAGATTATAAAAAAACCAAAAGGCTGTCACCATGACACAGATACCCTAAACGACCTTCTAAATTCTACCACCAGTCCCTTTAGGAACATGAACGTCCGTCCTCACTTGTACTTGTCACCTGCAGGGCTCCAGGCCACACAGGAGAGCTAGGTCTAGACTCTTGTCTCCCTGCCCCTGTTCCTGTCCCCTAAACACCCGGTTTGAGTTCTACCTTCCAATCCATTGCACTCTCAGCCTTGCCAGGAGATGCCTGCTGCTTTAAGAACGGCTTTCCCTGAGCGAGGGATCCAAGCAGTTTCTAAGCAGCTTTGCTACATGATTTAAACCTCCCCCCATTCCATACAGAAAATGCCGAGAAAGAAGCTCCTCTTCCAACCACCTTTATACGACAATTTGAGGGACCCTCTTTGATGTTGGTACATACATTGGTAATGACTTTTAAAATTGTATAAAAATTTGTTATGGGCTGGAGATTTAGTTCAGTGGTTCCACCGCCTGCCTAGCAAGCGCAAGGTCCCAATTCGATCCCAGTAACCACATACAATGATATGATGTTGGGTGTGGTGGCTCACACCCACCAGCAACCCGTACCACACCCTACAGTGCCCGGCGTGGTGGCTCACGCCTGTAATTCCAGCCCTTGGGAGGCAGAGGCAGGATTGCTGAGTTCGAGGCTTGCCTGGGCTACATAGTTCAGGGCCAGCTTGAAGTACAAAGCGAGACCCTGTCTCAAAAAAAAAACTGTTATGAAGAGTTCAGATACTTTACCTCTAATCCCACATTCCACAATAAAGATTTCCCTTATAAATATGTATCTTTAAAGATTTTATATATATATATATTTATTTATTTATAATGTTTTTTTTTTTTTTTTTTTTTTGCTTTTTGAGACAGGGTCTCGCTTTGTAGTTCAGGCTGGCCCTGAGCTCACTATGGTGCCCAGGCAAGCCGCCGCGAACTCAGCAATCCTCCTGTCTCTGCCTCCCGAGTGCTGGGATGACAGGCGTGAGCCACCACGTCCGGCTTTGTGGTATTCGGTGTTGATTGTTGGTGGGCGTGTCTCCACGCCCAGCATTATATGTGGTTACCGGGGATCAAACTCAGGACCTTGCGCTTGCGAGGCAGGCGCCGGAACCACTGAGCTAACCCTCCGGCCCCTATAATGTTTTTTTAACATGATCTCATTGTGTTGCCCAGGTCTGCCTTGAATTCCTGGAATCCTCCTGCCTCAGTCTCCCGAGTATCTGGGACTACCAATGTGTGCCATCATACCTAGCACCTTCTAATATTTATTTACTTTTGTGATGCTAGGGATCAAACCCAGGGCCTTGCACATGTTAAGCAAGTACTCTCCCACTGAGCTATATCCCCAGCAACCTAATCTTTATTTACTGATGTGCATTTTCATGTGCACTTTTGTCATGTGTACAAGAAACTTTCAGAACCCATTCAAAAAGCTATGAGATTGCCTCCCTCTCTCGTGGGTTCTCTAGGCATTATTTCACCAGTTCTGGGAATGGATACACCTTCCATTAAATCCTGCCTGGTGGTAAGTGTTTGCTCCACCAGAAAGAACAATGTTTAGAGAGGAACGTCTCTGTGAGACTTGGGCTTCTAGGGCAGAACAGAGGGAGTATCCCTCTCTCTTGCTCCCTACAGGACAGAAGTCTCTGTGGGGACAGAAGCTGACCTCCAACGAGGGTGCCAAACTGCAGTCGATGCCAGGCTCCCAGGTTAAGATGAGCCAGGAGACCTATTCTGTCACATCCTGACTTTATACTTGCCTGGATGTTAGTCATTAACCTTTCAAAACCTTGAAGCTATTGGCTGCCTCTTCTTCATAGCAAGATTTTTTTTTTTAAATACAAGTCCTGAAATAAAATTCTCCACTTTCAAATTCTCTAGTGTCCTTTCCTCTCCAAATCCATTTGCTTCTTTTCCTAATCTAGTCAGATCATAAATGTGGCACAAAACATATAAAAATTTATTAAAATGTGAAAACTCTTTGACTCTTAAGCCACCTCAAATATAATTTGCCTGAATGGTGTCAAAACTTAATATCCTTTAAAAATTTTTTTGATAAAACTGTCATAGCTGACTTTCGATATTGAAAGTAAATTCTTTCTGCACATATAGGTATTCCCCTGGGAGATTTATGCCACTGACTTCAATCACAAAGCACACAGCCTCTTTAGAATCTCCCTTATTTATATGACCCATCACAGGGACTGCAGAAAACTCAATTTCTCTGTAAAATTCCTTCTAAACAATTCTAGCATCCTTGTAACTCCAAAATGGCTATTGCTCTGAATATCTCTCTTCCCAGATCAAATCGCACAGAACGGGGTGGATGGTTCTGTTGTACTGTAGTGAAATTAGACTGAAGTGAATAGAGCTTAAAATATGTGTCCTGGACCATGTGGGAATTGTTATTCATGCTCTTGGCACAGTGGGTGGGGAAGTACAAATGTGATCATGAGTACGGGGATGCTCTGAAAATTGTAAAGAGCACACAAATGTGAGGTAGGTATTTTATTCCCCAAATTCCCAAGTATTTCCTTCCTATGGCCAGTGCTGGGTGAATTACCAAGCACACAGCAATTTGAGCTGAGGACCAGGACAGTGACTTTTTGCTTTTCAGCTTCTTTTTTTTTTGATAAGGTCAGAATAGCTTGAAATGCCTGGCCAGCTTCTGGAACCAAGCTAAGGACTTTACTTAGAAGAGTAACATTCCCTCTCCGAGCCTCAGTTTTTCTAATAAGGACAACGCTTCACAGATTTGTGACTAATGTTAAATGGGATTTATAGGCCAAGTGCGGAGGACTAGTAAGTGCTCAACAAGCAGGAACTGCAATTACCTTCTCATCAAGGGATAGGTCACTACTGACAGGCTGGGACCCTTCCTGCCCCAGCTCCCTGCCCCAGCTCCCCGCTCAGTTCGGGTTAAGGGCGGCCTGGAGCCCTTAAAAGGGCAGGGAAACGCTGTTTCTACGTTCCTAACTGTAGATCGTACCTCACGCTGCTGTAATTATTAAAGAACAGTGCTGTGGGCTCGGCCCTGTCACCCGTTTAAGACAAAACTAACACTGCAGGGCTGGGGAACGTGGCTTAGGGGTAGATCCTTGCCTCACACGCACAAGTCCCTGGATCCCCAACGCTACAAAAAAAAAGAAAACACCGCCCCCCCCCCCCCCCCGGCACTGACAGTGCCCTTTTAAGGGGCGTGGTTTCCGGGAACAGTGGTAAGAACTCGCAGGCGGGGGCGGAGCCAGAAGCAACTGTGGCAGGAGGCAAAAGAGATCTGTTTATGCTAATGGCTCCTTGGTTTCCCAGAGAACGGCGGAGCACTTTCTTGGACTAGCTGCGGGGTTACGAGGAAAGAATAGGAAATGAAAAGGGTCGCTCAGTGCAATGAGGCGACTGCGCGGAGACCAACCCCAGACAGACCGCGCGTCGGGAGGTGTTCCTCCCGGGCCCTCTGGGGTCCTCCGACTACTTAAACCGGGGGAGGCGAGGCTGTTGGTTACAGTCTAGATTCCTGAACTTGGGAGACAAAGCTTCTTGTTGCCAAGTATACCATCTTATTTACTCATGAGGAAACTAAGGTCAGTTTTCTAAGCTCCAGTGGCAGAAGATTTCATCCGAGGAGGCTTAGCTCACTTTTGCTTTGTTTTTACTGCTGCAGGTGGAAGCGAAAAGGCCGCAGCAGCATCTACCCCGACAGAACTCAGTACATTACCACACACATCCGGCACTGCCCACAGGCCGGAGGTTTTCGACAAGGCTCCGGTGGAAGGGGAAGATGAAAGAGGTGAGGGTGGCGGACAGAGGCAGGCAAGGACAGGTAATCATAGGCCGGTCTGGAATGCTGCTATATAAGAGGTGATGAAATGTCCCAGCTTCCCTGAGAACCAGCTCAGAGAAAATGAAAAGGGAACCGAAAGGATTAAGGTTAGATTTAAGGCAGCATTTTCTCACGGGTATGATAATAGGGCCCTTTATTCAGTGACCAAGGAAGGCTGTGGACTCAGCTCCCTCCTTTCCACTGGGAGGCCTTTGGGAATCCATCTTCCAGTCCCACGCAGCTTGCTTGTAGGACAGGTGTGAATGAGACGACTTTAAAAGTCCTCACACTCAGGTGGGAGCTCCTTTCCCCATGGCCTCCCGGGCTCTGCGGAGGGTGAGGACCGCAGTTGCTCGGGCTCAGGGGCCCTAGGGGGAGAAACAGCAGTCATGGCATCTCTTGCAACACGCTCCCTGCCAAATTGATTCAAATTGGCTTAGATATGAACATATGATTAAAGGAGCAGCGCGATTCATTTATCAGGAGAGATTAAAGAGCGGCATCTGCGCAGCCTAGCTGGGGGACAATTAAGGAGCAAATCGCTAAGTGTCTGTGCCACCAGGCATGGGGCGGGGGACGGGGGAGGACAACTGGGATAAGCTACCGAAGGGACACAAGGACGAAAGAAGGTAGTTCAGAGTCACTGCCTGCTGCTGTGGTCTCTGGGTACTACGGGGAGTCCCGCAGGGCTTTGGTTTCTGCCCTTGCCTCTTCCTTACAGTCAGAGCAGTCCTGAGGAGCTGAGATCAGAGAGGAGGATCTAGCAGGGTGGTTTCGGGGCTGGCACCAGGGCATGTTTCCTTTGTTTCACGGGAGTCACATTCATCTCAGAGGCCAGAGAAGCCGAGAGCCTACAGGCAGGATCCTACAGAGCTCTTAAGGTGAACCCAAAACGAAGAGGGCTTTGGTGGCCCTCAGTCCCCTGGGCTCCTCTGGGAGTTGGTGCCGAAGGCACTTCTCTCTCAGCCTTGAGTCTGGCACACTGGCCAAGGAGCTTTGCTGGAGCTTGGAAAAGCACTGGTCCTTGGAGGAGGTGATGCCCCGCCAGCTTCCGCAGAGCCTGTCGCATGCTCTATCACCACCTCTTTTCTTACCCAGGACCTTTGCTTAAACTTTTTTCCCAGCACACCTGTCCCAGGAGTATCTATCTACCTGGGGAGATACTATCAAGTCCCAGCACAAAATACCAGTTCCTTTTGGAGTCCTTCCCAGGTCCCCACTCTCCCTGAGAATGTTTCCTTTCATCATGCAGCGGCTGGACTTTATTCTAGGTCAGCTCCAGCCCGGGTCCACAAGCCCCCGCAGGACAAGCACTACGATTTATTCCTCTCTGCTCATCATCCTAAGCTCGCACATACTAGTAGGTATAGCAGATATTTTGTGCGGCGAACTTCTCTACTAGAATTTACCCACTCGAGGAAGGACTTCATCCGACACCTAGGATAGTGCCTGGAGCACAGCAGGCAGTCATAAAATATTTCTCCACTGTTGAGCAAATGAACATGTGAATGATATAAGTCTTCTGAGTTGAGCCAAAGCCTTTTACTGTGGGCCAGGCTAGTGGACTCTGACGGTGGGCTCTCCAGTGAACCAGAGGTTGGATTTGGTTTGGGTGGACAGAGTTGGGAACTTGTCAGCAGGTGGCACAGAGCTTGTCACACTAGCTCCTGGGAGAGAAAATAAAAGCAGGAGTAAAAGATGTGAATGACAAAATTGAGCATTGGTCAATAGTTTTTTTTTTAAGTAATTTTACTTTTATTCCTCTATTTGGGGGCACCAGAGGGAGCAGTATCCTTTGTTAAACTGGATCCACTTCACACTTGTTTGCTTTTGGGGTGACTTTTTCCTTTTTCGCTGACTTTTTCTGGGTGGCTGATAGCACGGTGGCCTTGACATGAGGGCTGTCTGGTGCCCTCGCCCAAAGCATCTGAGTAAGGCAGGTATGGTGACTGGCAGTGCTAGCGGGGGCACAGGAGGAGACAGTGAGCCATTTGGTTTTTGCCCTTTTACATGAGCTGCCTCTTAGCTGTCAGTGAAGGCATAAGGGACGGACTGGGACATACAGACAGGGACTTAGCAGGGCTCTCACGGCTGATTCAAGGTGCCCTTTGGTCAAGGCTGAGTTGGAAGCCACAGAGTCCTGCCAACTTTAGGTAAAAAAAAAAAAAGGTCAACTTTGGAATGACTGAAATTAAGCTCTGAGAAGGGCTGGGGGGCGGGAATAGATTCTGTAACAGGTGAAATTTAATAATCAGACAGCCACATTCCCTCCTGGGGTTAGAGAGGTGGGGGCCATGTTCTGGTCAGTCCCCTTGTTCCATGCCCTCTGCTTGGCATAAAGGACATGCCAAGACTCTGCATGTCACTGGTCAGACACAGGAACAGGCCAGAGAACTGGTGAGTCCCCTACATCCCCATCAGGATCCTGCTTCTGTCTCCACCACCAGGACCACACTGGACTTTCTCTGGGCCTGAAGGAAGAGCCGGGAAACTTGATGTAGGCAGGAGGAAAAGGGCCTTTATTTCCATACATCAGGTAAACAGGTAGAGCACAGCCCAGTGAGTACAAACCAATTGCAGGAGAGAAGGGGGACAGCAGACTGGAGCAGCTGCAGGCACTGCCTGTGGGCCCCCGAGTCTGACAGAGGTGACAGGATACCCTTCGGAAGGGCGCCGGACAGATTATTGCCATGTCCGGGGGGAGTGTGTGGGGCAGGGAAGGGGAGAGGAAAGGTGACCCAGGCTCAGGACAGGGCGAGGATTCGTGTGTGACGCACACCAGCATGGGCAAAGCCCCGCACCCAGGTGGAGCTCCCAGTGGGCAACATGGGAGCAGTGCTGGCGAGCGTGCCGCGGTACAGGTGGAGTGGGCTTTCTCTTAAATAGGTCATTGCACTAAATGCG
The DNA here is from genome assembly GCA_004025085.1 of Thryonomys swinderianus. Classification (NCBI taxonomy): domain Eukaryota; kingdom Metazoa; phylum Chordata; class Mammalia; order Rodentia; family Thryonomyidae; genus Thryonomys; species Thryonomys swinderianus. Next base: position 33,505 of record PVIC010008486.1, read on the forward strand.
GTGGAAACGAAGCGGGTGGGCGGGGCTAGAAGTGCCCGCGGCACCCAGGCGCACGGCTTGCCCCGCCCACCCCAGAGGCACCTGCCGGCCCTCCCACCGGTCTCCCTGGCTGCAGAGAAAGGGTCCTGCTGGAGAAGTGAAGATGGAGAGGAGACTCCCCGGCTGGTTCCGGGGCCCGGCTGCCATCACAACCCCTCCTGCTCACAGGGCTGCAGCTTCGATGACGGAGAGGTTGGGTATTTAAATTAAAAAGTAAACAGACAGCAGGCACTGAGAAGGGGAAGCCCTCACTCCCGCCCAGAGTGGACGTGGTGCTGTCCCCTCCCCTGACACCTCCCCCGCGGACCCAGCAACCGCGAGTGGCCCAGTTGGCAAACTGTCCACTGTCCCTGAGCAGCGGGCTGAGATGGAGGTGAACTTGCTGGCTCCACGCAGTGCCAGGCCACCCACTGCCCAAGGCGGCCCAGGGTAGAAGCTACAAGTGGCATTTTTGAGGCAGGGAGGAGCAAAACGTTCTCTTTTCAGCAACTCCTCTTCCCCCACCTCTTCCGTGTGGAGAGATCAGACTCCCACAGCCTGGAAAGTTCCTCTGACAGCAGAGGGTCGGGGTGTTTCTCTTGCAGACCACAGTCAGGTGGGGGGACTGGTCCCCTGCGATTTCCTGGGAGAGGCAGCCAGCGTGGGAGGGCTGCGAGCCACTCCCCTGGGCTATGCGTCAGTCTCCATCAGCTTGGCTTCTGTGTCGCTGTCACTCAGATAGTTGTGGGCGTATCGGGGTCTGGAGGTGCTGTCCAGAGGGTCGAGCTCCTCGTCTGACTGGCCAGGGGGAGGGGACTTCCAGTGGCTTGTGGGGCTGCAGGGACAAAGGAGCAAGGTCAAGGACTGACGACACTCGTACACTGTGCACCAAAGCCTTTGGTTCTGCAGGGGCCCACAGTGCCCCACTGGAGCACTTTAAGAAACCAGATGTCGCTCAGTAAAGACTTTCCTTGGTTTGCCTAGAAGTAGTCAGAGAAAAGGGACACCATTTTGACGCTGAAAGCTTTTAGAAAATCCTACAGGAGGGCCAGAGATTTAGTTCCGTGGTTTGGGTTCCTGCCTAGTACCAGAGTTGGATCCCCAGTAACCACATACAACAATAATGGGCCTGGTGGCTCACGCCCACCGGTAGTCAGTACCACACACCACAGTGCCGGGCCTGGTGGCTCACGCCTGTAACCCCAGCACTGGGGAGGCAGAGACGGGAGGATTGCTGAGTTCGAGGCTTGCCTGGGCTACCTAGTGAGCTCAGGGCCAGCCTGAACTCCAAAGCGAGACCCTGTCTCAAAAAAAAAAAAAATAATAAAAATAAAAAATAAATAAAAATAAGAGAGGCCTTGTCCTCGGGTGGAGGAGGACATCTATATCTAACAAGGGAAGGTGAGCCCTCACTCCCAGCTCCACTTACCTTCATTTTTTCTTTCCCAAGGCCTTGGAGTCGCCTCCCTACTCCTCCTGCCTTCACTGCCTCCGTCAGCTCAAGTGTGCTATACTATCCACACCCCTGGAGAAAATACAGCTTCCACCCCGGCCAGTACGCTGGGCTCAGGTGCTGGAAGCGAAGGTCCTGCTGCGTTCTGAGCAGCAGAAGGACACAAGTCAGCCTTCAGATCCTAGAGAGATTCCTAGAGAAATTTCACAATCCCTACGGCCTACTTCTGATTTAAGAATTGGATGAGGGGCCTTTAAGTTTTTTTTTTTTTTTTGGAGACAGGGTCTCGCTTTGTAGTTCAGGCTGGCCCTGAGCTCACTATGGAGCCCAGGCAAACCTCCAACTCAGCAATCCTCCTGCCTCTGCCTCCTGAGTGCTGGGATGACAGGCGTGAGCCACCACGCCCGGCACTGTGGTATGTGGTATTGATTGCTGGTGGGCGTGAGTCACCACGCCCAGCATTGTATGTGGTTGCCAGGATCGAACTCAGGGCCTTGCGCTTGCGAGGCAGGCGCCGGAACCACTGAGCTTAATCTCTGGCCCCTTTAAGTTTTATCACAAGAGGAGGAAAGAGGGTTCTGGAAGAAGAACCACATTTTTAGCTTCCTCCAAGATGTAGGTGAGGGACCCAGAAAAACATATGTGCTCCCTAGGTCCCCCCGTGTATGAGACTTAGGCCTAGGGCTTCTAGAAATGGTGTCTTACTCTTGCAAGCAACTCTATGGAGAGACTATGACAAGGAAGCTGGTTCAGAGAGATGAAACATCTTGCTCAAGGTCCTGAAGCCAGGACAAAGCCAGACCCGAACCTCAAAGCCTTGGGAGGACTTCACTCTGCCACTAAATTAGACAGTTGAGAAAACAAGACCACGCCTGAGTTTTCCTGGTGGCCTGGGTGAGTGCCGGCGGTGTGTAAAGACAGGTCTCAATGTCTATGCCTGTCCCTCTCTTCTCTTTTCCTCTCCCATCCCTCCCCAGGGGCAGAGGGAGAACAGGTTGAGAGAATACGTGTTCAATTTTGCAAAATGGCTCAGGACTGGGGCAGTCTGGCTAATAGTTATCTATTTCTCATGAATGAAGTAACCATTTTGAAAGGAACCAGAATAGCACAAAACACACTTAAGCCAAACTAGACTGACAATAAATGAGTCTTACTCTGATGGGTCTGAAGCATGTAAGTACTAAGGTGTTTTGGGGACAAAAATATAAAGCTCAGTGACAACTGTTCAACACCCAAAAAACCTCATTTTAGCTATGAGGTTATCTGAATTCTATATAGTGGGAGCTTGACTTTGTTTTCATTTTCTATGCAGACTTCCTGGGAATCCAGTGCTAAAGTTCTGCTGTTAGCAAAGGAATGGTTGGCTCGAGGGAGGACAGTGTAAGGTGGATGGCGAGGCAGACGGTGGGGCTCCAGAGGCAAGTAAGGTGCGGCCCTGAGCCCCATCCCGGCTCCTACATCCCTGTGCTCACATCTAGACACCTGGGGAAATAACAGCCAGGTTTTCATACAGTTCACCTTGACAACAGGCAAAGATGACGACAGCCAAGGACGCAGTAAACTCTGTTTTGCTCTTCCCTGAGCTACAGACCCACAGGTACCCTGGCTTCTGGCTTGGCTCTCTTTAGCCAGTCTCTGCAGTGGCCCCTAGTCACAGCTGTCAGCGGGGTGGCAGCAGGCAGGGGTCAAGAGTCAAGGCTGGCAGTTGGAGCATTTTAACCAAATTGTTTAAGAAGCCTTCCTTCTCACAAGCCAGTGTCTCCTGCTCCTGTGCTGTCACAGACAATTCCGTCCCCCAAACAATTCCTGCTGGGAGAGAGCCCAGGGCAATAGCTCCCCCTCCCCTGACCTTGCAGGAGTGTTTCACTGGGGTTCTAAGTTCTTGAATTCTCCCCATTCTCATCATCAGACGGGAAGCTAAGTGTTAACTCCTTTGCCACCCAGCCCCGATCTTTGGCAGCGTACCCACCCCACAGTCAGTGCTGAGTGCCAGCCAGGTCCTGCCTCCCCTGCCTTTTTGATCCAGCTTAGTACTGGCTGGTGAAGCTCTGGCTGGAAGGCACTCTACCAGTGGAGAATCCAGACCTCTGAGTGAGGGACTAAGGGGGGTGCAGGAGATGCCTGCTCTCCTCGTGGACGAGAGGAGTGGAGCTGATCTGTGGCAGAAGAAACAGGCTTTCTGCTTTTTTGTTCTTGCTGGTTGTTAGATCAGGGGTCACAGTAGGCTGAGGGCACTGGCTTCTGAAATTGGCTGCTCCCCAGTCAGCATGGGACAGCCCAGTGAGGCCAGTGTTTCCTTGTGCAAGGTGCAGAAGGGCCTGACCTTTTTTCCTTAAGGCTTTCTTGATTTCCGATTCCATCCATCCACTGACTTCCTGCCCCGGGGGTGCAGAGCGCTTAGCAAGGCTGCTAAGGGGAGCCTGAAATAGCAGGCCACACATTTTGACTCTTGTCTTTTCTTACAGGTAGCAGACAACTACTCTCTAGTGCAGGGGAGTTGCTTCCTGCTCTCCCTGGAGCCTCTGCAACCATCTACCCTATGGGTTAAGCGACAGAGCTGTGTGTAAACCTAGGGTTTAGTTTTGGAACAGCTTGGACCTCAGGAATGAGTCGCCCATTTGCCTGGTCTGGGTTCCAGTTCTGTCTCCTCAACCCCACTTTCCCAATTCCACCCCATCTCCAAACAACTGCTGGCAACGTTCACTTCCACTTGCTCTATCCCTTAGAGGGACCTTCAAGTCGTTGCTTCTGTTATCACTCATCCAAAGTCAGTGGATTTGTCCAGCTGTTCTGGGGCACAAGCATGCAACATGTGTGTGAGTTCATGCAGTTGGGGAACAAGCGGCTGCGCCCAGGGGGCCACACGCTGAGGCTGTACCTCCTGGGAAGCATACCCTTGGTCTGAAGGGTACCATGCAAATAGCTGGGGTGATCTGAAATGTCACCGCCCACTGGGAAACCGGCAACAATAGGATTCCAGTGAGTCAGGCTGCCTCTGCTCCACAGGAGGGGCGTGGGCACGAAGGGCTTAACTTCCCACAGAGAGAAGAGCTGGGGGAGGCAGGAGTGCCAGGAGGGGGCTGTCATTCAGCAGCTGCTAATTTCTATTCACCAGAACTTCACAAGATGAGCAGACCTGAGGTGACGCCCAGGTGTGGGCTGTGTGTGGGCAGGAGGCTGGGGAGAGCGTCAGGCGTCTGCTGGGTCTGCTGTCAGGTGTGGTGCTGAGTGGGCTGCAGCCCTGTGAGCCTCGTCCTCCCAGGCCTAAGATCAGTGCCAGGGAGGAAGGTGGCTTTGGGAGCTGGGGAGCGCACAGCAAAAGCCCTCCTAATAGGTTGAGGACACTTATGCCCCCAACCCACAGTGGGGGGATCAGCTGTGCAATTCTCTGGGGCCTTTTCGGGACCTGGCTTGACAAGGCCGTGCACAGATGACAATTCTCACCTGGGTGCTGCCTGGGACCCACATTTCACCTGTGTGCTCTGCACTAACCAGGGAGGCAGTTAAGAGTAAGAGCCCTGGAGTTAAACGGATCCCATCAGCAACTGGCAACATAGCTTCCAGGGTGTGTGGCTTAACCACTCTGAGTCATGGCCTTTCCTTCTATCAAACGGGACGCAGCAGATACTTGTTAGGGGGTGGTCATGAGAATTAAATGTACCAAGTGTGGCACAGTGGGACAGGCCCTGGCTGTAGCTAAGGACAGGTAAGAAGGAGCTCTAAGCAATATTCCCAGACACTTCAACTGCTTGGGCTCAGGACCCAATAACGAATAGCGTGGCTGGTCCCTGGCCTCTGAGGGAGCCAGGCTGCCCCAAGCGGGCCCGAGGTGGGGCGGGAGCATGTTAGTTCACGCCAGGCAGGACACACCATGCTGCACTCCATGCCACGTGTCACCTGCCCAGCTAGTCGCTCTCGGGCCGGTACAGGTACCGCATCATCAGGCTGTCCACCTCTTTCTTGCGCTTCTTCTCCTCCTTCTTGGACCGCCGCTCAGCCTCCTCACCTTCCACGGCTGGTCCCTTTTTCACACTTGAGCGGCTGTGTCCTGAGACAGTTGAGCCACTGGAAGAGGACGAGGAGGATTCGGACTCTGTCTTGGTTTTCCTTCTTCTTGACTTGGACTTCTTGCTCTTCCGAGAGCGGCCCTTCTTCCGCCGCCTGTGCTCTGAGGACCCCTCGGAGCTGGAGCTGGAGCTGGAGCTGGAGCTGGAGCTGCTCCTTCTGCTCCTGCGCTTGCTCCGGCTCTTGTGGCCGCCTCGGGAGCCAGAGACATCAGCAGCAGAGGCGGAGCGGCGGATGCCGGCGCCTCGCTCCGGGAGGTCCAGCTGGGCGCTCCGGGTGCTGCGGATGCTCTTCCGGTCATCCTCCTCAGAATCAGGCTCCAGGCTGCTCCGCTGGAATGGGACGGGTTTGTAGCTCAGGACCTCATTGATGGCAGCCTCCAGGTCTGGGTCCAGGTAGGACTGACGGCTGACAGCGCGGACGCTGGAGCTGAGAGCCTCATCCGTGGCCGGGGCCGAGCCGCGTGGCTGGGGTGGCACGGACAGGCTGCGGGCCAGCGATGGGTGGCTGAACTGGGAGTGCACCTCACTCAAGGCCATGCTGGCTCCATCATCCCACTCATCCAGGCGGCTCCGGCCCAGGGACAGGTGAGAGTCAGGGCTCTCCCGGCCCGGGCCTGAGGTCCGGCTCCAGGAAGGGCTTAAGGTCCTGGACAGGCTGTCAAGCCGGGAGGTGCTGCGCCGGGAGCTAGGTGAGCCAGACAGTGAGAAGCTGAGGGAGGAGCGGGCTCCCTCCTCGCCTGAGCCGCAGCGTGTGGCTGAGGAAGCCCGGCTGACTGGTGCAGAAACAGCTGAGGCTCGGTCAAAGTCTGAGCCCCAGCGCTTCTCCAGGCCCCTGCTGGCCCGGCTCCCGACCTCCGAGAAGATGGATCCACAGTCGTCCGGCTCCCTGGACCTCTTGTCCTGTCCTGGCTCTTCCCTGGGAGCCGTGCGGGCCCTCCTGGGGGGCCTCTCGGGGGAGGCAGCGCGCTCGCTCAGGGTGGTGAAGAGCGAGTCCTGGTCCCCCGTGCCCCCGATGGAGTCCTTGAGCGTGAGCCTCTTGCGGTAGCTGAGCGAGCTGAGAGCAGAGGCTGGCCTCTCCTCCGCGCCCTTGCCCTCTTTTGGGAGGCTGTTTAGGGCAGTTCTAAGGGGGACGTGGGCCCCCGGAGGAGAAGAGCCCGAACCCACCCGAGTGGATGGAGGGCAGGGAGGGAGAGAAAGAGAGGAATATGCGTTAAATCTCCAGAATAAAGACACAGGGGGAGGGAGGCGAGAGGAGGAGAAAACGGCAAGCAGCCCTGGCAAAGTGGTGGCGAGAGCTTCGGAGGAAATGAAGCAAAATAATTTGCGTCAGTGAAAATAGCTTCATGGAGAATGTCATGTAAATTAGACTATTGTTCTATTTCATCACTTTTCCCCCTCTAAAATGTTTAGTTCAATTTATTTCATTGTCAACTACCTGGAGCCTCGTGCCACGCAGTGGTGAACAGCACTAGGGTGGGGAAGGCAGCATTATCTACAGTAACAAAATGTTGTTTGGCCGAATAAATTAAGCCAATTGGGGGGGCTGCTGGATGCTGCTTGTGAGGGGCTGGACCTGGGGAAGGGGCCTTAGGGGAGCTGCAGGAGGGGGAAGGATAGTACGTTTTTTTGTTTTGTTTTGTTTTGTTTTGTTTTGTTTTGTTTGAGATAGGGTCTTGCTTTGTAGTTCAGGCTGGAGCTAAGCTCACTATGTAGCCCAGGCAAACCTCGAACTCAGCAATCCTCCTGCCTCTGACTCCCAAGTGCTGGGTTTACAGGCGTGAGCCACCATGCCCGGCATTGTGGTGTATGGTTACCAGGGACTGAACCCTGGACCTTGCACTTGCCAGGCTGGATGCTGGAACCACTGAGCTAAACCCCTGGCCCAAGAATATTACTTTTTCTATTAGTCCACTTACAGTCTTTGGTAGAGCTTGGGGGTTGATCAGCAGGGATGTGGCCACAGAAGGAATGGGAGCTGAGGACAGTCCTTCTTCCCTGCTGCTATGTTAGCCAGTGGAGTATGGGAAGGGGCAGCCTGTGCTTCCAGAGGCAGCTGTCTATATGATCAGGCCAGAAAGCAGGGCAATGAGTTCTACCAGTGGATGGGTATATCAGGAAGGCTCTGGGAAGGCAGTGAAAAGGAGAGACTGAGCAAAGAGAGACAGAAATGTGGTCGTGGCTAGACTCAGAGCGACTTTCCCGTCGCTCTTCTTGTGAGGAGATCCAGACCTGGGTCTATCTCGTCTTGATTCCAAGGGCTTCGTTGACAAATATTGAAAGAATAACCGGGGATGAAGTTAAACCTACACTAGAGCCCTGAACCTCGCAGGAAAACATTACCTAGAAAAAATAAAGGAGACTTAGCCTGGCTAAAAAGAAGCCAGGCTCTTCCTGAGCACATTCCACAGGTCAGGAGAAACCTGGGTCCCTCGTGCCAGGAGGGTGACACAGATGGTGTTAGGTCAGTCTTCCTGACTCCAAGGCACTGTGCATCCACTCCTGGTGGCCCAAGACGGCTTTTTCTCCCAGCCCGAGGCCACATACTTACCTGGAACTCTTCAAGCTGCCTTCATCAGAAGCGGCTTTAGAAGGTCCCTTGTTTTTTGACAACCAGGACTTGACCCCGTCGACCCGGTCCTCCAGTTCTGAGTCCACATCTGAGTCGCCCTCACTGTAGGGGCAAGAGGCAGATAGGTAGGCAAAGCTGGGCAGGTAGGAAGGGCTGAAGGGGAGAGGGGTGTGTCTTGGGCAGAGGTGGGAAATGGGCAGCATGCACATTGGTGAGCCAGGGAAAACAGAGGTTAGATGGAGTTCACCACTTACAAGGAAATTGTCTCTATTTGGCAAGTCACACTGTGTAATAGCCAGCAAGAAGACCCCAAATATTGGGGAGTATTGATGATGGGCAACTATCTGGGTAGTCACCCCAAAGAGCATGACAGGAAGTCCAACCATTCAGCAGCCACAGCCAAATGGCTGATTGAAAAGACGGACTGGGAGCCATTCAGCTACCTCTGAAGTCTACACCGCTGGGTTTTGTCAGCTCCTCCCCAGATGTAGCTGCTACGGAGGCCATTTTGCATGTCATTATTATAAGAAAGGGGCTGCTAACCAGGGGCAAGGAGAGAAGGTTGTTGCAGGACTTCAAGTGAGTTTGAACCCAGAAATCTCCTTAGTTGGTGGCAAGATATCTTAGGCAATGGGTTAAGGAGACATTAACCATATCCCAGACTCACTCTGTGGCTTCCATGGGCCTTAAGAAGCAGAGAAAGGAGGGCCGGAGATTTAGCTCAGTGGTTCTGATGCCTGCCTCGCAAAGTCCTGAGTTCGATCCCGGTAACCACATACAATGCTGGACGTGGAGACTCACGCCCACCAGCAATCAATACCACATACCACAGTGCTGGGTGTGGTGGCTCATGCCTGTAATCCTAGCACTCGGGAGGCAGAGGCAGGAAGATTGCTAAGTTCTAGGCTTGCCTGGGCTACATAGTGAGCTCAGGGCCAGCCTGAACTACAAAGCGAGACCCTGTCTCAAAAAAAAAAAAAAAAAAAAAAGGAGCAGAAAAAGGAAAAGGAGAGGGGGGGGGCATCTGCATTACCTTGAGACTGTCAAGGTTTCAGGGTCCAGGTTGTCCCAAGAGGCCCAGCTGGGCAAAGAAAGTCCAGACAAGGGCTCTGCCTCTGTCTTTTCTTCCTACCCTCAGGCAGCCTCTGGCCCTTGCTCCACACTGCAGTATCTGACCAGCCTAAGAGCAGAACTTGCAGGAAACCCCAAAGGAGTCCAATTTTGAGGCTAGACTGCCCCCCCACAAGGTAGCTAAGGCTTGGATACGGCTTCTGAGTGAGAATGCTTTTTAGAGTTGGCAAAATATCTGCTCACCGCATTCCTTGGCTATAGATAGATTAAGATTTCTCCTTGATATAAATTTCCTTTCATCTATGTCAATAGGAATGGCCTGAATTATGTACTTGAATAGTCACATGGGCACATGCACATATGTGCACACACACATATATATCCATAGGTTCACACACCAGAAGAAACCATCAGATTCAGTTCTGGGGACCGAGAGAGCCTGACTCATGGGGAAGGAATAAAGAGGCATATTTTATGAGCTTGAGCTTCTGTCAAATATAGAATTACAACAAAGACAAGGCTGGCTGATGCCCCGGGTAAACAGGAGTTTAGAAGACAGCCCCGAAACTGCTAATGCAAGCCCTGTGCCCGTCCGAGCCTGGCAGATTTACTGTGGTGCACAGGCCCCACGGAACACCAATACCACCTGATTTATACACCCTTGCAAAAAACCTCCCTCTGTAGCCCCAGAGCCTGTAATTTATCACGGCCGTTCATAACCATATTGATTGCCTTTAGAAAGGAGGTGCTGTATGCATTGCAAAATCTATGTCTACATGTTAAAAGCGTTTCTGTATAAATCTCCCTTAATACTGCACTGTTTACTGCTTTCATTAAGGTTATGGCAATAACAACTGTATCTCTAAGTAAATCGAAACATTATTTTTCTGCCCGCCTTAGCATGCTCATTGGAGAACTTGGAGCTGGGGCCCAGAGCTGCTGAGGAAAAGAGCCATTCCACCTCTCTGCCATCAGAGGGAACCCAGTTAGAACTGCATGTTCCCATGCGCCTGCGCTGAGTGCATGCTGGTGTGTGTGTGTGAGAGAGAGAGAGAGAGACAGAGAGAGAGAGGACCGTGTGTGTGCACACGCGGATGTCTATGTGCTTGGCACTGGTTTGGAATATGATCTTAAATGCACATTTTATCAGCCCTCGAAGCTCCTACTGCCCAAGGATGGCAGGGCTGGAACACACAAGGGAACAGACCAACATGGGCCCAGAATACGAATTTTCCTTCTTGCGCTCAGAGCAGTGGATGGGTTGAGAAGCTGCCTGCCTATCCTCACCTTCCCTTTGGTTGCAACCATACAGATGATGTTTGGGTTCTTTTCCTTGAATAATCAGACCCGTAAACAAACTCCAGGGGCAGCCGGGCTCAGGGGGCAGTTGAAATTTTAAATGGTCGGAATTAAACCTCACGTCAAATACAATTTATGTCTGGGCTCATGTGCCATTAGTTAACTGGGAGCCGAATCGCGGGGGAACAAACAAACGGAGACAGAACGGCGGGGGATATTAATTGTGTGTGACAACTGGGCTCCAGCGGCCCTCTATCACTGTTACACACTGTTACATTTATCATTAGCTCTCACGGAGTCCTCTGCATGGCCGCCAGCCCATCCTGACCAGGGCAGGCAGGGGAGGAGGCCTACCAGGCAAGAGAGTAGGGGGTAATCCAGTGGCACACTAAAAGAAATAAAATCTTGTTGAACCTGACAGAGGATTAGCCAGATCATTCGGAAGGCCTATGAATCTGCACCTGCTGTCCAGCTCTCCCCCAGAAGGAGGAAAAAGGGCTCCCTGGTACCAACACGGACACCCTGGCCCCCTGCCTAGGTGTCTACATGAAGCAAAGTAAACACTGGCCCTGTCCTCATCCCCTGCCATGGCAGCCTGGCTGTGATGAGCTGCCTGAATGGTTTTTCCAAACAAGCAGCTGTTAGATGCCCCTCACCTTCTAACCTTATCTGCCAAAGGAAGGTGGCAGACCTTAAACACAGACCACACTGGCTCCTCATAGGCAAAGGAGCCCAAGGATGTGGACAAATCCAGTCTGAACAGGTACTTTCCCCGAGAATAGGCCAGGGAGAGGACCATGCTTGGTTTTTGAGGGCAAGTCAGCCTGGAACTCAGGAAGATGGACCGGAAGGATGGCCAAAGGACCATGGCCATTCCTTACTGAGAGCCGCCATACTGCCCACCACAGGAGTGAGGGCCGGCCCAGCCTTCTGTGGAGCTGCCTGCCCACTGCCTCTGCCAGGGCTCAGCTCTCCTGTCTCCCAGAGGACAATCAGCAGTGTTAGCATTAGAGACCAGGTAGGGGGGAAATGTAGGGAAGCTGTGTCCACATGCGGCATGCAGCAGGGGCCATGTGGGGAGCCCATGTTAGGGGTGGTTAGACACCCATCAGGAGAGGCAGAGAGCGGATGTGCTCCAGTCCTCACAGTTTATTCTTTCTTTTCTGATACTTTGTCACCATGTCCTGCAAACTGGAAACAGAAAGAAAATGGTGGGTAAGGGGCAAGAGGAAGCAGTCAGAAAAATCAGTGGTGGAAATCAGCTGAAGTTGTCTCTTTCCTTAGCAAGGCTGGCTGAAAACAGGCTGGGGGGTGGTTGTTGGAGATTTAGCTCAGTGGTTCCGGGGCCTGCCTGGCAAGCGCATAGTCCCTGGTTCAATCCCTGGTAACCACATAGAACAATACTGGGTATGGTGGCTCACACCCATCAGCAATCAGTACCACAAAGCACAGTGCTGGGTGTGGTGGCTCACATTTGTCATCCCAGCACTCAGGAGGCAGAGGCAGGAGGATTGCTGAGTTCCAGGCTTGCTTGGGCTACATAGTGAGCTCAAGGCCAGCCTGAACTACAAAGTGAGACCCTGTCTCAAAAAAAAAACCCCAAACAAACAAACAACAACAACAACAAAAAAAACAGGCTTGTGGGCTGGCTGATAGTGTTGTCCTCACCAACTGGCCAGGGATACCCTGGCTTAAAGGAGCAGGAGGCTCCCTGCGCTGCCCCGGACCTGCCTGTCATGTGGGGTCTGGCCCTGAATGGGGAAAGGGCGCATCTGTGAGTCTGGCCCAGTCTAGTCCCAGGTGCTTGGCCAGGCCCTGGCCCCACCATGCACTGCTGGTCTTTCTGCTTTGTGACTTTCTCCTTAGCCTAGGACTACAAATCTCTCTCTCTCTCCTAAAGCATTCCCTGGGAAGGTTTTATGAGAGAAAATCTCTAGCACAGTAACAAGGCACCACAGCCTTTAAATCTCTGCTCTCCCTAGAGTGGGGCAGGCACCATCGGAAATGCAGCTAAACGGGGCAATAACTCATCAAGAATAGGCAGAGCTGGAGAGCCAGATCCTTGGGAGGCCTGGGGAGGGGAGTATGGGCCGAGGGGAAGGTGCCCCAGTCTCAGCTCTCCAGGCCCAGGCCCAGGATTCAATCTGCAGCAAGGGGAGAGTGCGGTGGGATAGGGTGTCTGGGGATGGGCAGGCAGAGGTTGCGGCTGTGCATAGCGAACCTATGGCCTGGCTCCAGGGGTGGTTGACCACAGTGCCGCAGCAGCCGCCCCTCACCTGTTGATAAGGTCCTCATTCTCGTCACTTTCCATCTCATCTTCGATGGCCGCCTGCAGGTCCCCGATACGCTTGAAGGCCAACTTGAGGTCGGCCTGCAGGCTCTGGTTAGCAGCTTCCAGGCTCTCCAGGTCCATCTCCTAGGAGGGAGGGTGGGGTGCAGTGTGCAGGAGGGCTGCCGCCTCCTCCAGCTGCCTGGCAGGAGCTGCACGAGTCTCTGTCCACTGGGCTGAAGCTACCTTGATGCTGCTACATGGCTCCAGGGCTCTTTCTGCTCAGGGGTTGCTGGTGGTGGCCCCTGGCCTCGCCTGAGGGAGACTGGTGCCACCTTTGCTCTCCAGCCTGCCCTTGGGGAGAGTGCCAGAGGACTGGTTCTCAGGCGCTGGGGGACATGGGGGCCTTACCAGCTCGTGCTTCTTGCGGCTCGCTTCTGCCTCTTTCCTGGCAAGCTCGCCCATCTCCTCCTTGGTGTCCCTGAGCTGCCGCTGTAGCCTCTTGTTCTGCTCCTTCTCTCGGTTCTCGGCCGCAGTGTGCTGATCCCGCTCCTCCGTCAGCTTCTCCATGTTTTCCTTGAGCCGGCTGGCCAGGCTCTGAGCAGGCAGGTGGAGAGAGAGAGCAGCAGGTGAGTCCGCAGTCACCCAGGCAGAGGAGGGCGCACTAGCGGCTGCATCCGGTCTTAGCACCGTCTGGCTCCACCACTCACGATCGCCACCCTCTAGGCGGCTTCACTTTTCTCTAAAATGGGAAGGGCCACACCTGCTCCTAAGGGCTTTCAGGACTAAGTAAGGTAGTGACTGGCAGGGCACTGGAGCAGAGGAAATGCTGTGGTCATTATTACTGCTGCCAAAATTGAGGGAAATTCTAGATGGAGCCCGGGCCTGCCATGTCCGTGTCTCTGTGGCCATCAGAACTTTTATCAGAGTCTGAACCCACAGTTCCCAAAAGTTACATGGGTTCAGGTAATTGGCTTTATTTTATTTTATTTATTTTATTTTTTATTTTTTGCTTTTTGAGACAGGGTCTTGCTTTGTAGTTCAGGCTGGCCCTGAGCTCACTATGGTGCCCAGGCAAGCCGCCGCGAACTCAGCAATCCTCCTGTCTCTGCCTCCTGAGTAATGGGATGACAGGCGTGAGCCACCATGTCCAGCATTGTGGTATGCGGTGTTGATTGTTGGTGGGCGTGTCTCCACGCCTAGCATTATATGTGGTTACCAGGGATTGAACTCAGGACCCTGCACTTGCGAGGCAGGCGCCGGAACCACTGAGCTAACCCTCCGGCCCGTAATTGGCTTTATTAAGAATTCTCAGATTCATTCCAGCACTCGGGAGGCAGAGACAGGAGGATTGCTGAGTTCGCGGCAGCTTGCCTGGGCACCATAGTGAGCTCAGGGCCAGCCTGAACTACAAAGCGAGACCCTGTCTCCAAAAAGCAAAAAAAAAAAAAAAAAGAATTCTCAGATTAGGAGGATACTAAAGAGTCTTCAGATTTGAAGCAGAGAGATTTTCTCTCTAAAGCTAATAATGACTCTTTCTTTACCCAGAAACTCGAACGTATTTTCTCTAGCCAGTCAGTAAGATGCTGAGCAAAAATGACATGGAGGGCTGGGTGTGGCGGCTCACGCCTGTAATCCCAGCACTCAGGAGGCAGAGGGAGGAGGATTGCTATTGCTGTGAGTTTGAGGCTTGCCTGGGCTACATAATGAATTCAGGGCCAGCCTGAACTACAAAGAGAGACCCTGTCTCAAAAAACTAAAAACAAAACAAAACAAAAAGCTGACATGGAGGGACGGGGATGTAGTTCAGAGGTGCTGCATCTGCCTGGAAAGTTCAAAGTCCTGTGTTTGATCTTTGGTACCGAAAAAAAAGAATGACATGGGTGCAAGGGCAGTGGGTGAGGAAAGTATC
>PVIC010008487.1:0-48055 GCA_004025085.1 Thryonomys swinderianus
AAAAAAAAAATTAAATAAAAAAAAAAAAAAAAAAAAAAAAGAATTTATTGGAGGCATAATATTAGATAGAATATGGGTTCCATGATCAGAGAGACAAGGTCCAAATAAATTCATTTTTGAGGCATAAATTCAAATTTGAGGCAAGGGGTGACTGTACTTTAGATATCAAATTGATGTTGCAAATTGGGCATCTACCGCAGGCAAACATCCTAGATGACAGCTAATATGCTCTATCTTTCTGGGTCCCTCAGAAAAAAAAGACAAAAACACATCAGAAACCTCTTTGGGATGTTAGCAGAGACCATTCTGGCTGAGCAGAGAGCCTGAGATCTTGTCTCTTCAAGGAGAAGCCACAAGTTTGTGCCTACAGCACCAGGCAGCAGGCAGCAGCCCACTACTGCTTCTCAGCACAACACACAAGGCCACCCTTCCCTGCTCCTCGCTCCCACACCTCCTGTGCGCAGCCCTGCTTTCTGCTCTGGCCCAGCTGGCAAGCTCCTTGGAAAGGAAGTGACTTTATACTCTTTCCATATGGTGAAGCTGGAAGCAGTGTCATTTGATTTATTCTTGTTAAAATGTAAATGGTGATAATTTTACAGTGTGGGTCCTACAGTACGACCAAAATCAAGTCTAGTTGGAGGGAACAGATAATTTGCTTCATTACAAGGAACTTGCACTTGGAGCACATTGGAGAGCATCCAGAAACAGACCAGGAGACACAGTCTTTGTAATCTACACTCTCTTGGAAGAATTAATATTTTTTGCTCAAATCTCACTTTCCAAAAGCAGTCTCCACAAAAGATGTTTTCATGACATTAATTTAAGATAGCTGAAGTAAGACAGTTTGAGACTAATTTATAAGCATGTTACACTAGTCAATCACTATACACTGAAAAACCATCTGATGTTGCCAAGGCCATGTTATATTTGTCTAAAATTAACTAATATTTGCAAACTTCAACAAATTCAGATAGAAAATAAATATATTGCACTACTGGCTCAAGAAGCAAGTGACAGAACTCACATTTTCTTACAGTGCAGCAATTAGATTAAGAAAATATCTTTCTTGGCCACAATCTATGCTTCATTTTTGAGGATTCTGATCCTGCTATTTACAGAACACAGTCTCAGCAAAAAAATGGTAGTATTTAAGAAGTTATAATTATTTTTATTAACTACAGAAAAATTAAGTGAGCAGCAGAGAAAAAAACCCCACCAAAATATATATGCTATAAAATTCTTCCCCCATTTCTCACTGCATTAAGAATGGTTGGTTGTCAAGACAATGCCAAAATGAGGACTTTTTCAAGATGTCCTTAACTGTCAACCAAGAATAGTTTTCCTCGAGTGTGGGAGGAATAGGGAGATAAAAATCAAATTTGAAATTTTTTCCTGGAAGGTTTGGATTAAAGTCTCAATTCTCTACCTTAGGGCCTTAAAATAATTATGCTTTGCCCAAAGTAAAGCCAAGATAGGATTCTCAGTATTCACAGAAGTTGGAAACTGTATGTAGGAAGCATTGGGAACATTCAAACCAAAATCAAGATTATCTCATTTTCAGCAATTTCTCTTTTGCTTCTTGGTGAAATTAAAATTTACATTATCTTGGGACTTAGTTATTTCCTTTTTTTCACATTACAAGTAGGCATTTTATAAATGATATATTTCAGAACAGAAACAAAAAATAAGCATGAATTATTGTCTTAACTTACATTATAATTTCATCTTTGTGCACTGACTTTCCTCATGAACCCATAAATTAACTGTGGAAGAATTTCATTGGAAAGAGTCCTTCTATGAATTATTTTGAAAAATGAAGATTTTTTTTATCCTTGTCATTTGAGATAACTTACATGTACATGATTTTCCTGTAAGCATACAATGTAAAGCTAGGGTATACTTATGATCACTTTTCATCAACAATTAAAAAAAAACAATAGCTATTTTTTAAAAAATTAGAAAAAGGCTAAAAATGAATTTTAAGTCATATGTCCTAACTGTGAAGGAATGACATTGTATTTGAAAACTGTTCCTTGTAGTCATGTGCATGATAATCCCCCATTTACCTTCATGGAGTCTCTCCCAGGACTTTCTGTCTATATGAATTTTCATATTGGAGAAAACACAAGTTTTTTAAAAAAGCACAACAAAAACCTTCCTTTGGTAGGTGGCAGGAGACCTGATTCTTCAAAATGCCCATATCCCTTATGTCCCGGGACAGTGCTCATGCGATACAGTTGCAAGGACAGATGAGGAGGACAAGTGATTTTCCACTTACGCTCTCCATGTCACATCTATCATCAAACACGCAGTGGGAACCAGGAATAGCCCCAACCAGAAGTGTGCGGAGCTCAGGACCATAGTTGCCTGCGAGAAACAGAAGTCCCAAGTACAGTAAAACATTATCTTTCAAAAACAGTGAACTGTAATTCAATCAGTATAAAACATGATGCAACATAAAAAATGATCGTGTTAGACTCAGTGAAAAGTAAAATGTACACACACACACACACACACACACACACACACACACACACACGGAGACCATCAAGGAGAGCGGAGAGGCTGGGTTTCCTCTGGTCTCCAGCACCTCTCACCTCCGTTCTCTCACTGTGACCTGTGTGGTTTCTGTTTTGTACATGGCTTCTGCCCCTTTCCTGTTAAAATGCTCTTCCAAATCCCTCCTAGAGAGAAATGCTGGGGCTGTAAAACTCCTGTGGAATAAACTTGGTTCATGAGCTTCTTTTATTCATCCATCCGTCCGCTTAGTTCATTCATTCAAGAGCCAACATTTAAATCTCAGCTACTTGGTTCGAGGCTAGCGATCCTCCCCACCCAGAAGAGGAAGATTCATAGGTTGGAATCCTTGGTTTCATGCAAATTAGAAGCGCATGGCGTGATAATAGAGCACGGTACATAACAGGAAGCTGTCCTGTGGGGTTTCTAGGAATTCCTCAAGACAGAATGTGGGACATGTTGGAAACAGTCAGATGGAGAGAGGGGGAGGTCCCAGAGCTCCGGAGGGACATAGGATGAGGAAGAGCCATGCACAGCTTTCCATGGGACTTCCTTGTGCCCAACAGGCTGTGAGAGCTGGTCTGGGACATCCTGTGAGAGAGGGTTGTGAGGCACAGAGCTGCAGGGTGACGTGGAATGTTAGGTGGGTGCTTTTGGACCAAAGCGCAGGGAAGGGGGATGGAGTGCAGATTCCTTATGTGTTGGTGAGCAAATCCAGGAATGTGGAGCTGCCTGACATGGCACCTGGAGCCTTGCAGTGTGGCCACCTGGACAAGTGACCAGAGCAAAGTGTGACTGGAACCTTTGTGCTTACTAGTTTGTGTTACTGGAGTCCACAGCCATTTCTCCTACTGGAAGAGATTGACTTTACTAGATCTGTTACCAAGTGAGGCAAGCCTTCCAGAGGAAAGAAGAATGGAGGGGCAGAGACGTGACAAACTCCAGGGACCCTGGTGGTGTCTTGTAGGGGCTGAGAGTCAGGGGGACCCTAGGGAGACTCCTTCTCTTCTGGCTGAGGGCAGGATTCACCCTGGCTTCAGCCTGACATGCCAAGTATAAACTCATTCTTGATTTCCATCTTTGGCTCCAGCCTGGTGTGGCCAAACCTTTCTTCCACTTCTCTCTCTTTCTCCTGGTGGACGAAAAGATGCCATGCCCCTTTAAGAAACCATAGCGACGCACAGATCAGATGACTCAGGTGAGGCAGACCAAACATACATTGCTAAATGCTACTTCCACCCTTGTGCCTCATCATACCCCGCAGCAAGCACTGTTTCCTCCCTCTCATCCAATCTCATCCCAAGCTCCCCTATATAAATGCCCGTTACTTCTCTAATAAAGGGGAGAAGCTTCTCAACCCACAGAGTCTGGGAGTTGTGATTCCGCGTCCCCGCTCACCCTCCTGAGGTTGTCGGACAATGCTAGTAACCAGCCTAGGCCAGATGACAGCCTAGCACTATATAGGCTGTGGCACTTGATGCCCTCTGTGCCTGGCAAGGTCTCTCGTAGCCTCCCGAACCCACAGTCCTAAGTTATTACCAACCCCTGACTGTTTGGCTATGCCCACATCTAACCACAGTCCTTTGCCTCCGAACTCCATCCTGTTGGGAACATGTTTTGGGAGAAATAATTGGAAGGTCAAAATTGATCAGGCCTTCCTGGTGCAGACGGACTCTGGACTCAACTCGCCTTCACCTTTGCTAACAACAAAGACTCTGGTCATCCACAGGCTGTGATGCTTCAAGGCGGAACTACTCCATTGCTGGTGTCTGCCCTGCCCCTCGGGATCTTCATCTGCATAATGTCTCTTAGGACCACTGGAGGTGTCTGCCCTGCCCACGGGATCTGTTACATCCTGTTACTCTAGAGGTGCTGAATAAAAGGTGTGGTGGGCTGGGGCCTGGGGTCTTTTGCTACCCAGAGTAGCATGGATCAGGCTCAAACTTCGCCTCTCTGAATCTCGTTTCTGCCTACTTATTATTATTATTTCAGCATGTGCCGTCAACTCACAGGAGACTAGAATCTAATGTAAAGGTTCTAGTTACATGCCTTTCCCCTGGTTCCCACCCTATCCCACAACCCTGCTTATGGTTCCTGGCATCTATGACCATTAAACTGACAAACAATGACATTTAGGGTGAAAGTGCCTGACTCGGACTCTGGCATGGGAAGGCCCGATTTCCTCTCCTAAAAATATTATCTTTGGAAAGAAAAACTTAAAACCTTAAAAATGTGAACACATTTTGCCATATCAGTTATACAACTCAGAGTTTATCCTAAGAAAGGAGGAAAATGAGTACAAATCAAGAGTATTCAGGCTTGTGCTACATTGGGAAGTAAATTAGAAATAAATATCCAAGAAGATGACTAATTAAACATGTTAGTACCACACACAGAGTACTCTGCATGCATTAAAGAGACATGAAATTATATATTGGCATAGAGATGTAATATTATGTTTCTAATGAAAAATAAGGGTCTGAGACAACATCTATGAGGAAATGTATTGTGAAGTTGAGAAAAGGAAGTGTAATTGGCTGAAGGATTGATATTTAATTTGAAAAGTTCTCTCCAGCTGCAGAAAGGGGGCCAGGGAAAGTAACCCTAAAATGTGATGTTTTGATATACTGACAATTTTAACCTATCCCTCGGGATTAGCAGATGCTAGATATGGCTTTTCTCTGCAGTTTGCTATCCACCTAAAAGCCAGTGCCACCAATGAAGAACACAGCTGCATTCAGATCTTTTCCCTGAAATTTCATTAACCAAGAGGATGCACAAGGTTCTAGGTTTGATCCTTAGTACTGCACAAACAAACAAGCATGCAAAACTATAGACAAAGAGACCAAAGATCAAATACTATCCCCACAGCTCAGAGGAATTTTGTCTGTTTTGATTCCTTCTCTCCCTTAAACCCTTTTACTCTTGCTCTAAAATTGCCTATATTCCCTTCTTCCTCCTCTACAGGGAAGTGTGTATGTTATGGTTTAGACCTAGAAAGCCCTCTGAGAGTTACATGTGCTCAGAGATGGGGCTTTTGGAAGGTACTTGGATCATGGGAAGGGTGGTACTCATCAGTGGATTAATCTATGGTTGGGTTTATAGCTGAATTTGCTGTTAGGAGGTGGGACATAGTTGGTGGGTCACTGGGGGATGGCCTGAAGGATGTACTCTTTGTTCCTGGCTCTTCCCTTCTTTCTCTGCTTATTGGATGCTATGATGCTATAACCTGTCATCCTTGTAGTTCCCTTAAGCTACAGCATGCCTTACTCAGAGGAGACTTTGAACCTGGACTTCTCAGAAGGGCTGGAAAAGTTAAGACTTGAATGAATATTAGATATGGATTAAATACATTTCATATAGTGAGACAGACATGAACCTTTTGGTAGCCAGGGGATGGGTGCTGTGGTTTAGATCTAGCCTGTCTCCCAAAAGTCTCATGTATTCAGAGGTAGGACTTTTGGAAGATGATTGGACATGAGAGTACTATAATCATCAGTGAGTTGATCCATTGGTAAGTTCATGGCTAAATGTGTTGTGGGTGTTAAGGCTTGGTTGGAGGCAGGTCACTGAAGATGGATCTGAAATGATATATTCTTGTCCCTGCTCCTCCTTTCTTTCTCTGCTTCCTGGCTACCATGAGCAGCTTTCTTTCATAATACCCTTCCACCATTCCATGTCTGTCTTGAGCCAGCCAGCCATGGACTAGAACAGTAAATCCACAAACCAAATTAAGCCTCTCTTTTCTCCAGCACAGATGTTGTTTTTTTTTGCCCCAGTGATGGAAAACTGACTAGTACATTATATAAACTCCTAAACTTCTAGACCTCACTGAGTACTTGACTTCCTGTGATCTCTTATGCATGCAAATAAATTTATATGCTTTTTCTTCTATTGATATGTCAGTTCAAAAAAATCCTACAACCAGGCCAGAGATTTAGCTCAGTAGTTCCAGCACCTGCCTAGCAAGCGCAAGGTCCTGAGTTTGATCCCGGTAACCACATACAACAATACCAGGTGTGGTGACTCACACCCACCAGCAATCAGTACCACATACCACAATGCCAGGCATGGTGGCTCATGGCTGTAATCCCAGCACTCAGGAAGCAGAGGCAGGAGGATTGCTATGAGTTTGAGGTTTGCCTGGGCTACATAGTGAACTCAGGGCCAGCCTGAAGTACAAAGGGACATCCTGTCTCAAAAACAAACAAACAAAAACACTACAACCTTCCAAAGGGGCAAGGAGAATTTCCCCTCATCCACAACTACCATACCCACAGGTTAATATCTCTTTGTGTTAAGTGGTAGTGTACACATCCACAAATGTCACACACATGTACATGAGTATATATTATATATATTCATAGGTATATACTATTATCTATATAATCTTGCCTTGGTATGCCCTCATCTTTAGAAAACATCACAGAAGGGCTAGGGACTTAGCTCAAGTGGTAACGCACCAACCTTGGATGCACAAGGACCCTAGTTCAATCCCTGGTACTGCAAAAAAGAAAAAAAAAATCACAAGACTTTAGAAACAGTGGTGTGGCTCCCACCTTGATGATTTAGGAGAACTGATCAACACTCACTTGCATATATTCCAACAAACACAAGGAGCAAATATCAAATTAGTGTCTTGGAAACATAATTAGAGATTTGTAGTCTCATATTTCTTTATCTATCTCTACTTCCTATTTCTCTGTAGAAAACATGTTTCATTCAAATATTAGAAAAACTCAGCTTCCCTCTACAGCCAGGAAATCTGTAAGAACAGGATTGGATTAGATTGCTTGGTGAAGAGTCTCCAGAGTAGAGCAGAATCTGGGATTTTATTCTTGCCACAGATGCCCAGACTGGTCCTTGGCCTGTGGAAGGGGGACCTATTCAAGATCTATTTGTGAGGATACATGCAGGATCCCTGCTAGGCACGTTTGTCAAAGGATATTGGCATTTTATAAAAATAATGCTTTGCTTACCGCTTGCAAGTGAACTGAAGTTAGACTGACATTTGGAAGTACTGTTCTGTTTTTTGGTTTTAAAACTAGGACCTATGAATAATCTGTGTGTATGTATGTGTGTGTGTGTGTGTGTGTGTGTGTGTATATATATATATATATATATATATATATATATATATATATATATATATAATTTTATCTGATTTTCACAGATTGAGATTTGGAGTCTTGAACCCCTTCTAAGGCCACAGCTTTCAAATATTTATTGAGTTGTACTTGGTGGCAAATGGCATGGAATTAATAAAATAAGTGAGGTTTTAATACATCCTGTGATGTGCTAACAAAGACTTCAGTTAAGATGATTTAGCCAGTAGCTAGTACTCGGTGAGTAACTACGTGTTAGTAATATTTGTTAATCTAAGAAATAAAACCTGAAGAAAGTGGGGGTAGGGGGCAGAACTACTTGATAAATCATAACACAGGATGGTGAGAGGCGGACACAGACTAGAGGCTTGTCTAACGACAAGACCAAAGAACTGGGCAGCAATGCCTTGGGTTGGATGGTAGTATTAGCTAAGAATACACATGAACCTGAGGGTTAAAGACTCACACATATAGCTCTGCATAGTAGCCCAAGACCACCCTTGACCATGATCATTTGCGATTTTCCCTAAGCACTTTTGGTCAGAAGATGGAGTTATACAGATCAAACTGAGGTTTGCACTGCCCTTGAATCCTGCTGTCTTCCCTGCAGATGAGGGGGAGAATGAACTTTCTCCCCCTCATCTGTATCCCCAAAAGAGTGGGCACAAGTGTCAGAAACTTAATGTCCACTGAACCACCAAAACACCAGGCACTAACTTGAAATTTTAAGTTTAAATGAAAACAAAACAAACAAAAAAGATCTCAGTCAGGAAAATGTTACAGTCAATCCTCACAAAGCAATAATGACACAAAAACAAAACCCTTAGTAGTAATTGGTAATTTAGTTGGCAAGAATACTTGTGATTGCAACCATATCTCCTTTCTTGCCTCCCTTCCTATCTCTGTTTGCTAAAACTGTTTTCCATTTAAAGGCCAGTGGAGCTTTGGCCTTGTTTGTGAGGTTAAATTTTCCAAAACCCTTGTTTTCTATGATGTGTACATCAAAATTTAAATATATTCTCTTTTACTGTGAGCTGCTTTAGGAAGGGTGATAATGTAAGTTCCAAATCTATCTGTGCAGGGTGGAGGTGTGACAAAAATTCACACAGCTGGGAGGTGTTCATCCCTCAATGTCTGGGGTGAACAGCTGGCACGATGCACACACCTGTCATCTGCTGGGAATGCAGAACTTCGCCGTCCTGGGAGGACAGGGTGGCCTTCCCTCTGCAATGCAGCAGAGAAAACTATAGCCAGATAAGCACTCACTGAGATCCCACTAATTTGCCACAGAAGGGAGGAAGCTACTTCCAGAAGAAATCCAATTCTTTCCCCTGATCATTCATACTCATATGTCACCATATGAAGTCGCTACGTAGCTTGGTGCCAATTCTGAGCTCACACTTACTACCAAAGGGAGAGACATTTCATTTAATTAATACCTGGTAGCATCCTCAGAGAAGGATTCTACCAAGCACTCATTTCAGAATGCCAGAGTGAACACAACCAAGTATCTTCACACCCACAATAACTCAAAGAGCTTCTGGCACAGTAATCTGCTGACTCATTCTCCCCAACAACTGGGATGGATATGCATGAGATCAATCAACGATCTAAAGATCCAGTCCTTATTATATACCTGGTGGTGTAAAGCAAAAGATGTAACAAATACACACTTTTTGACAGTGGGCTTCACTCACATTTTTTGTCACCAAATCATACTGGAGCTTTATCAATAGATCTTGCTGATGTGGAATCCCAAACATTAGTGGTGGTTCAATAACACAAAATGATAAGGGTTTCTTAAAAGCACTCCCTGCCTTTTGGACATCATCATATTCACCCTCCCAGAGGTGAAGTAACACTTTCCAGGGGTGACAATTTAAGTGCACCAGTATGCACAAGTGTCCAAAGGGTTTGACAGCTCTCTGTATCTGGGTGGCTACTGCCCACAGAGAGTCCTTTTATACCCTCTCCAGTTAACCTCCACATTCTAGAAGTTACTGCTGTCCTGATTTCTGACATGATAACTAAGAGTGGTCTTTTCTAGACCTCCACCTAAGTGGAATGGTAGTACATAATGTCTGTGAGATTGATCCATGTTGTTGCATAGATCTGTAACTCATTCTTTTCATTTTTTGGATAGTATTTCATTGTATAAATACACCACAATTTGTTCATTTGGTCTCTTGTTGATGGATGTTTGAGTTGTTTCCAGCATGCGCCTGTTATTGAGAATAAGGCTGTTAGGCACATGTTTGTACAAGTCTTCTTTTGTAAACATATGTTTCCATTTTTTTTAGTAAACACCTGGAAGTGGGAGCACTGTGTCACATGGGAAGTGTACGATACTTCTCAGGAGACAGCCACAGAATTTTTCAAAGTGGCTGAACCAAGCAGTGTATGAGCACTCCAGTGGCTCCATGTTCTGGCCAAACTCAGTACTGGCATTATAGCACTTTATTTAAGCCCGTCTAAGTTTGAGTGGGTGATGATATCATGTGTGAAGTGGGAATATACTGACAAACATGCATACCATCCCAGAGACCAGTTCAGAGAGTCCCTGAGAAGGCCTGTTCTGCATTGTGGGGGAGGGGAGCCCAGACTGCTACAGGCTCAGGGCAGAAACAGAAGCTGGAGCAAAGAAAGACCTGGATAGGTAGGGTGGGCTGTGCTTTTGTTTTTAATTGGGAATAATATTTTAACTTTATCAGAGAGGGGAGAAGACATTACCTAAAACAGGTGTGAAGACACAGAGTGCTGTTAACTGTGATTACAGGAAAGGTGACAGCTCTAAATTTCTCAAATTCTTAAATGATTTTTCTTTTTACAAGTAGTGGTTACTTTAAATTTCTACTTTTCTCTTTAACACTTAATTTTAGAGAACCATTTAGTCTAACCAAGCAGCTATAGTATATTTGCTTGATTTCCAGTAATTTCTTTTAAACTGTGACAGTCCTTCATCAGTGTTCATGGGGATTGGTTCCGGGACCCCTGAAATAGCAAAATCCAACAATGTTCACATAAAATGGTATTTTTTTGCCTGGAACCCATATACATATGCTTGTAGACTTTAAATCACCTCTAGGTGAGTTAAAATGTCTAAAGTAATGGCAGTGATATGGAAATAGCTGTTATAGTATACTCTTTAGGGAATAATAACAATAATTTATACATTTTTTCTTAAAAAATTTCAATCCATGGTTGCTTGAATCTTCAGGGAAAAAAATGTGGCTACCAATAGTGAGAGCTGATTTTTTTTTTTTTTTTTTTTTGGTACCGAGAATTGAACTCAAGACCTCAAGGTTGTCAGGTGGGCACAAGGCTAGTGAGCTTCATCCTTGGGTTGAATGCTGAATTTCTGTAGCCATAAAGACAGCAATTCTTTTTTGCTTTTTTTTTTGGAGACAGGGTCTCGCTTTGTAGTTCAGGCTGGCCCTGAGCTCACCATGGTGCCCAAGCAAGCCGCCGCGAACTCAGCAATCCTCCCGTCTCTGCCTCCCGAGTGCTGGGATTACAGGCGTGAGCCACCACACCCAGCATTATATGTGGTAACCGGGGATCGAACTCAGGTCCTTGTGCTTGCAAGGCAGGCGCCGGAACCACTGAGCTAACCCTCCGGCCCAAGACAGCAATTCTTAATACCATATTATTCTGAAATGTTAAGTGGAATGGGAAAATTAAGGTAAAAACAGGGCAAGCTTAAGGTAAGCAATCTTTGCTCTCTTCTAGTTTCAGAACAACATAAAAACAGCAATGCTCAAGAAGTAAAAGCAGTCAAGAAACACATGAAGAAATGCTCAACATCACTGGTTATTCAAGAGATGCAGATGAAAACAACACCGAGATTTCATCTTACTCCACAAAGAATGGCTACTATCACAAAATCAATCAACAACATAATGCTGGCTGGGCTATGGGGAGAAAGAATGTAGTGCAACCACTATGGAGATTAGTGTGGAGATTCCTCAAAATCTAGGACTAGAGGTCCCATTTAATTCTGCCATTCCTCTGCTATGGATATACATAAAAGAATTAAAAGATTCATATCACAGTGATATATGTGCACCCATGTTTATAGTAGCTCAGTTTGTGATAGCTAAATCTCGGAAATAACGCAAATATCCATCAACAGGAGACTAGATAAAGAAGATGTGTTTTTTTAAATAACTAAATAGAGTATTACTCAGCCATAAAGAATGATAAATTTGAATTATTTATTCCCAAATTGATGTATCTTGAGGACATACTCATAAGTGAAATAAGTAGGTCACAGATGTTTAAATACCATATCTTTTCTCTGGTATGAGAAACTAAAGATGTAAATGAGTTCTAAAATATATGATAGATATTGTGAAATAGAAAATATTCAAAGGGAAAAGGGGGTAAGGGTATGTAAAGAAGGGCAAGAAAAAAATTTAAATGGTAAACCAAAAAAAGAAAACAAAACTTAAGTGTATAGGTGCAGGGGGTTGTGGGGTGGGCAGGAGGAGTGGGAAAAAATGAGAATTAAGTCATGTCATGACCTTGTAGAAATTTTCAATGTTGATTGTGATCATGATGTGTATATAAAATGTACCAATAAAATCAATTTTCAAAAACAGCAATGATCATTGTGATACATGTATGGTTTCTCTCTCCCTCTCTCCCTCCCTCCCTCTCTCTCTCTCTCTCTCTCCCTCTCTCTCTGTCTCTCTGTCTCTCTCTCCCCTCTGTCTGTGGGGGTGTTTCCTATTCCAAGTCTCTATAATAGCTGTGACTCTCCTTTAGTAGGGGTAAGGCTGCAGCTTCTAAACATGCAGAGCACATGTGCAATTGTGGCATATTATGTATATTGTGTATTTAGAGGCAAGTATAACAAATCTTTATTCCATGATATGCAGAAAACCAAGAGGCAAAATCTACTTTCTGGAAGAGAAAAACAAAATGTCTAATAGTCTGAAATCTCTGGTAATGTGGAATATGTTTCACATGAGTAAAGCTTTAGGACAGATACTAATGAGGACAGTGCAGATGACCTTATTTGCTCACCAGCACTTGGGCCCTGAGCCCTGGGAAGAGAGATGAACACCCCTCCTGGGACTGTGCTAGCTGTAGCAGGAAGGTCCAGGACACAGCAACTGAGTTAGGCACAGATGAAACTTCTCTTTTGCCCCCTGAAGCCCAGTGCTGGGTTGGAACAGATGGTGTCACCCTCATTTACACTGTGGTGACTGTGTGCCCGAATCACACCTGTGTACAATCAGTGGATCAAGACTTTCAGTATGATGCAGAGGTGAACTGGCCACCTCTCCTCCACAGCGGGGGATCAAAACGAGGTGTCTCATCAAGAGCTCGGTGGATATACTGCAGAGGAAGTCACTTGGAAAGCACCCAAGAGAGTGATGGACAATGTCTCTCAGAAGCCCACAGCCTGGGGGCTTTCCAGAGAGGGGCTGGACTGCACAGTCTTTAAGAGTGCTGCCTGAGCGCACCTGGGCTAACATAACAAATGACTGGGTGGTTCAAATAGCAGATATTTATTTCCTCAGAAATGTGGAGGCTGAAGTCTGAGATCAGGGTGCCAGCAGGAACAGGCTCTGGTGAAGGCCTTTTCTTTTGCTGAAAGATACCTGAATTTCACTATGAGCTCAAGTGAGAAAAGACAGTGCCGGTGAGCTCTCTGGTGTCCCTTCTAATAAGGGCACTAACTCTATTATGAGGACCCCACCCTAACGACCTTATCTAACTCTAACAATCTCGCACAGTCCCATATCTTAATACAATCCCAGAAGAGATCATCACTTCAACTTTTGAATGTGGGGAGGCAAATGGACATTCAGTCCACACATGGGCAGCCCACCTAGCCCATGATCCCAGTTCTGGCACTGACTTGCTACTACTTGTCAGCTTCTTTCTCTGTAATTTGGGTTTCCCTAAGGCTTAAATAGATTAACAAATGTAAAGCACTATAGGAAGAACTAGACACATAGGAAGTATCATACACATTCCCTATAACTAACTGATTTCTTTTACTCTGACTAAAACTATAATTCTTATTCAGACACCCTAGACATGGTCATCAGCAATGTACAATGATTCCTGAATGAGTTCTGATAGAGAACAATATGATTTCTTCTGACTTGTCAGGAAACTTGCCACCTTCAGACATGGAGAAGGCTTGAGCTACATGGTGCAGAATTCCCAAATTGTACTATAAGCAAGCTGTTTATTGGTGATCTGCAGAAGGTGTTAACAGCCACGGAAAGCTCAAATCTGTTCTTCATGCTCAAGTACAAGCACTATTTACTTGTGCTAATGCTCACCACCATCTTCCATTTTGCAGTGCTGGGGATGGAACTCAGGTTTCAGTCACATGGGACAAGTGCTCTATCCTTGAGTTACATTTCTTCCCTATCTTTTATTTTTATTAAGATGAATCTCCTCTTACAATATCATGCCACACTCTGCTTATCTCTGTAGAATAGCACGCAGAGTTACACTTGGATGTCACTGTGTGGCGATGAATGATATTCACCAAAAATTCTGTGGCCACATACAGAAGAAAACAGAAAGCAGGTGATAACTGATCATGAAAAATGTTTTCCATGTAGCTGCATATCAGAAGGCTTCACGCAGTGCCTGCCTGAGCCACATCCCAGGAGGAGCAGCTTCTGAACTGCGTCGGAGACCTTGACCGCACTGTGGGCCTGGGAGTGCATGAGGTCTCCTCTGTCACACAGACATCACCCACTCTACTGCAGCCAGCCCACTGATGCCTGAATATCTCATCCTTACTGGGAATACAAAGGGTTTTTGGAGCTGCAGACCACAAGCTTTTCTGCAGACAGAAACTATAGCTAAAGACAGTCATCATCATATCTGACCCTGAGAGTAAATCTGCCACTGAGACAGCTGGACTTCCAGGGACTCAAAGTAAGCTGCCCACTGTGGCTTGATAGGAATGACCCTGGGAAGGGAGATCTCCCTAGTTTCTACTTTCCTACTTGGACTATAGATGTATACAATGGAAATCACATCATGCACAGAGTGTCTCTAGATACAAACACACCCTAAACTTGTGGGATTCGATCTAGAATATTCCGGAACATGTGGTATTCTTACTAGAACTAAGATCACCCCATCAATCAATCACTCTTTTGGGAATTCACAAGAACCATAAAAAGCTAACTATGACCTGGAAGAGTCCTAAGTTTAGAGCATAGTGTGCTGGTAGTTACATCAAGCCACATGATAAGCCAGGCACATTTTCCTCAATTTCTAATCCCATCTACAGATTGGGAAAACAGCTTATTTCATAATAAAATCAGTAACACTACCAGAATAGATCAGGATGATTTTTTATTTTTTTTTTACTTAAAATCAGAGCGTTCAACTAAGTCACTTTGGAGACCAAAGCCACAGGATAGATACATGGGTCTCCCAGGCTTCTGTCTTTTCTCACTTCCATTGTCTGAGTTTGAAACAGTGGAACTCATAGTCAAGAATACACACTTGGTTTGAAAAATACTTTATACATCAGGTGGGCTGCTAGTTGGCTGGCACTGGACATTCAGAGGTCATAGAAGCAGGAGACAAGTATACTGGGGTGGACACAGAAAGGACTGAAATTAACCAGTGACCAAGAAGACTAGTGAATCAAGGGCACTTTTCCTTCCATGCTGTTGCATTTTCTAGGATGCTTTGCTGTTGACTCTTAGGATAAAGATCCAAGAGAAGAACTCTCAGGAAGGGGAATCCCCTTGTGGACGTGGCCACTTCTAAATAACAGAGAATATGTACCACAGGCAGTCATGGGCTCATGTGGATAGTGTTAGAAATTGAGTACGGTGGTGAAGGGTGAAAAATGAAGTTTGTATGAAACTAGGCCGAAACTGCACCTGTGAGTCCAAAACACACAGAGGCTAATTAACATACAGTGCCTCAGTTTCCCCTGTGAAACTAAGCAGTAGCACACACACCTCCCAAAGATGCTGTGTCTCAAATATACTTAGTTATGTTCACAGGTCCTTGTGTTCCATTTCACCTGAACCCTAAGAGGCTCTGGGACTGAACCTTTGAAAATAAGCGTCTACTGCCGGGCATGGTGGCTCACGCCTGTAATCCCAGCACTCGGGAGGCAGAGACAGGCGGATTGCTGAGTTCGAGGCTTGCCTGGGCTACATAGTGAGCTCAGGGCCAGCCTGAACAACAAAGCGAGACCCTGTCTCAAAAAGAAAAAAAAGCATTTACTTCCTTCTTCCTCAAACTCTACCTTGCTGCTCCCCAAAGCATGTGGACAGTGCTTCATGCTAATGTTGAGACATGTCAAACTGTAAAATGACTTAGCTGGAGCAAATGAGCTAAGTGGCTGGCTCACAGTACCAGGCATCTGATTCCTTGCCAGCTGGCCGCCATCCACCCCTGCCCAGAGCAGAACAATCCTGGGACCCCTTGGTGAGACATTTTCTCCAGTGTTTTCTTTAACTCTGACACTGCGACTGAAATTTAGCAGCAGCTTGTAGCCCCTTTGGGATTTCTGCTGCATACTTCTCTTTCTGTATTTTCACTGTTCCTCCACACTAAAGTTTAAGCTTCTTTTTTAATAGAAAAATGTTCAGGGGGAAAAAGAACTCAATAAAGATCTCATGACAACCCAGTGAACACTAAAATATCCAACCCAACTCCATGCTCAGAAACCAGAATAGCGCTTGTGCTGGCAATGTAGCTCTGTGGTAGAGCACTTGCCTAGCATGTCCGAGGCCCTTGTTCCATCCTAGCACTGCAACACAGACAGGCGGAAAATTTCCTGATTTAAAAGTTCACTTTTCTGTTATGCAACTAAAAATTTCACAGAAACAAGCAACCCCGCTCCTTTCCACCAGTAGTAAATTCTCATTATATGTCAGTCTCGTGGTTACTTTGGAGACACGCAAAGATGAAGGGAACACATTCCCTCCAGACCTCATCTGTAGGGATCTGCACACATGAGACAGAACGTGGCATTTGCTGTTTGCTAGTTACCCATCTCCACTCACACACAGTTGTGGACAGACAGGATCTGTCAGCATGCCCTGTAATAACTCCATGCTCCCAAGGGGCCACCCGAGTGATAAACATGTAGGCTATTTGTCAAAATCCACAGAGGTTCATGTCCTCATGGTATTTGGGCTGAACCTTCACACATTCTCCTATATGCTCAAACCCATCCTGGATGACTTATAATTCCTTATCAAATGGAAATGCAATGTAAATACTTCTACAGTGTTGTGTAGGGAATGAGGATAGGGGAAAATGTAGTTAAGACACAATTCTTAATTAACACAGATGGTTAATTACATGGATGCAGAACCTCTGGACACAAAAGGCTGAGTTTTTTTAAATTTTAGAAGATATAAGAAATACTTTTATTACCTTATCTTTAAGAAAATATAAAAACAGCAAAATGTGAAGAAGGAAAAGAGATGTTGACAGCTTGAAAGTAGAGAACTTGTGCATGAAAGACACCATAAGGCAGAGACAAACTACTGATGGAGAGCTTTCCAGTGTGTTCTCACTCCAGAGCAAACACCCTGGACACTCGGCCAGGTCCACACACAAATACGTTCAGGGACATCCACTGCAACAGTTTTGGAAATTACAACAAAAACAGGAAGAAATCTTAAACACTTATCAAAAAGAGAATAAATAAATTGTGATATATTCATATCATTGCAAATAACATTAAAATGTACGAACTATACTATCAGTGTAGATTAATTTCAAAAGCAGTTTTAAAAAATAACCCAGTATTATTAAATTACATGTAAATACCATATATTTTCTCTGGTATGAGAACCTGTAGATGTAAATGAATTCTAGAATGTATCACAGATTTTGTGAAATAGGAAATATTCAAAGGGAATGTTGTGGGGTAATGTAATGAGGGGAAAGAATAAATATGGTTTGAAAAGAAAAAGAAAGCACATGTATATGGGGGTGGTTGTGGGGTGGGTAGGGATATGGGTAAAAATGAGAATTAACTCGTGTCATATACTGGTACAGATTCCCAATGTTGAGTGTGACTGTGAGCTGCATATAAAAGGTACCAATAAATAATTCAATTAAAAAAACTCAGAATTGGAAAGAAGGATAAAAATGATAAAATCTCTACATATAGTTTCGAAATCCAACAAAATCAAAACTGCCTATTGTTTATATTTTCTAATAGTTTACACATACTTAATATATGAAAACAGTCCACATTAGAGTAATGAGAACATGCCTATCTCAGGGTAGGGGTGATGGGAGGACAACTCGGAAACTATGACATTTTCCACACCCATGTATTTTCAAAAAGACATGAAACAAGGGGCATGTTAATATTTGAAGAGGCTGCTACTTAATTCCCTAGGCTTTGTGTCTATGTTTGAAATTTGTCACCATTTTGGTAAATTTATTCTTGGATGTCAGGCATGGCTCAGTGTTGCAAGATTCAGAACAATGTGTGTGTGTGTGTGTGTGTGTGTGTGTGTGTGAGATCTGAGGCACTGACCCAGAGCTTGGGTGTACTGGGCTAGTAGTCTACCAGAGATCTGTACCCTCAGTCTTGAGACTCTGGATTTGAGAGGCAGCCCTCAAATATGGACTTAGCAAAGCTTAGGTTGCTAGGTGCTGCTGCCAAGGCTACGCAGAAGCAAGTGGGACAGAGTTTGTCTCCAGCAGCTCTGGGTCATGCAGGAGCAGAGAGGTACATCTAAGGCAGAGCAAAGCAACAGGGGTTCTAGAGAAGATATTTTAGGGTGTGGCCCATTTTGAATGGAGGGGATACAAATCAGGGTCTGAGCTATAAGAGTGATCTGATGCAGGCCAAAGGGGAAGCGTTTGAAGTAGCCAAAGGGCAAGTGGGAGCCTGACTCAGCAGGAGCACTGCCAGAGAGGGGGAGAAGGAGTCCTCCCAGATGCAGGAACCAGCAACATGAGGAAACAGGGCAGCAGGCTGGGAGGCTCAGACTCACTCTAGCTTCCTGGGGGAATTTGCAAGGTCCCGATTTGGGAGAAGCTGAGGAGAGGCGGATGTGGAGTTCTCAAAGAAGATGAGCATGTGGAGGCGGCTGAGTGACTGTGACAGTGAGGAGAAAGCTCAGTTGTCCCTCCTCTGTGGGTGACACTCCCCATGAGTGTTTGAAGTTGTAGGAGCATGTATATGCTATTTCCTATACATATACAGGGTACATTTTAATTCATAAGGTAGGCATAGAGATTAACAGTAAATAACACCAAAATCGATTATAACAGTATATTGCAGTAAAAACTATGCAAATGTCTTTCACACAGAAGGGTTAGCTCAGCATAAACTAGCATGACAGTTGACCTGATAATCAGGGCAGACATGAAGTGACTAGTGGGTGGGGTGGACACTGGACATCAGACAGGGTTGGACAGAGGGATGATTCATCTCCCAGGCAGGATGGAGTAGGATGGTGTGAGATTTCATCAGACTCAGAACAGCATGCAATTTCAAACTTATGAATTGTTTACTTCTGCAATTTGTCATTTATTATTTTTGGACCTCAGATAAGCAAAACCTTGGAAAGTAAAACTGCAGACATGGGAGGGCCACTGCACAGGTACTCTGTGCTCACCACAAGCCAGGTAGTGTTCTCAGGCTGGACTCTGCTCTCTTCACCCTTCCAACAGCCCGAGGTAAGTCTCCTCTTCCAACAGCCACTGCAAGTTTTCTCTCATAGTCGAGGTTTCTGGGAAATAAAGCTCAAATCGACTGGCTGTGACATGTGCTGAGTCAGGGGCAGAGTTAGGATTTCACCTTAGAGTTTAAGTTCTCAGTTACTCACAGAAGAGATGGGCTGGTCCTATTTCTTATTTATACCATGCTTGACGTGAACTTTGATGTGAACATGCAAGATTATGAGGAAAGGGGACCAAGCAAAGGCTTTAGGCTGGACTCCACGTGATGACGATGCTAGGTGGAGAGAAAAGGAGCAAACCTCACTGAAGCCTTGGTGAGGAGACCTTTGTTGGTGCTGTGTTTGGAAAGAGAAAGAAATGTCAGGGGAGACAGTAGAAGAGGGGTGCAGCAAGACCCATGTGTGAGCCCAGGGGAAAGTAGCAGGAGCGCAACGAAGAAGGGGAAGAAGGTGGGAGGGGGAAAGAATCCTGCAATATAAAAAACCAAGAGGGGACCATTAAAAAGTGGCATAGGGGGCCAGAGGGTTAGCTCAGTGGTTCCGGCGCCTGCCTCGCAAGCACAAGGTCCTGAGTTCAATCCCCGGTAACCACATATAATGCTGGGTGTGGAGACACGCCCACCAACAATCAACACTGCATACCACAATGCTGGACATGGTGGCTCACGCCTGTAATCCCAGCACTCGGGAGGCAGAGACAGGAGGATTGCTGAGTTCGTGGTGGCTTGCCTGGGCATCATAGTGAGCTCAGGGCCAGCCTGAACTACAAAGTGAGACCCTGTCTCAAAAGCAAAAAAAAAAAAAAAAAAAAAAGTGGCATAGGATGAGTGAAAGCAGGTATCAGGAACTAAGACGGAAGAGGAAGATCGGATCTATAAGGGCCTGTTCTTAACTCAGAGGCAGGAAGAAGACAGCAGCAGATCATGCTACAAGTGATCTCTGGGTGCTGCAGAAGATGTGGAGGGAGTGGCCTGGACCTCTGTGGGCAGGGAGAAGCCAAAGTCACACATTCAGGGCACAGCATCAGAGGTCCAGAGGCCTCTAAAACTACTTCTAGAGAATGGAAATGAGACAAAGAGCCTAATAACCAGCAGGAACAGACAGAGTGTTCAGGATCCAAATCCTGGGACTTCCCAAGAAAACCTTTAACAGCCTCAGCGTACAGAGCTAAGCAATCAGCAATGGGGAATGGTCAGGCAGAACCCCAAGGGCAAAGAGGTATCAATCACAGGAACGAGCGAGTGATTTTGGAGCCCTGCTTGCAAAAGGAGCATAGAAGACTGGGAGGACTGGTGAGAGTTTATTCATAGTCTAAAAGGTGGAGAGAGTGCTCCGTAATGACAGTGAGAGGAAAGTACAGGGTCAGTGGGACAAGGGCGAGAAGCGCAAGGAAAAGGAATCTTGTGAGTGAGGAGAGGTGGCAGCAAGATCTCACAGAAGACACAGATGCAGTGACCGCGTCACGCAGTTGCTGTGCTGGGAAAGGTGAGGTGCATGTGGAGAAGAGACCCCTGTGGGAGCTCAGGAGGCCCAAGGATTCTGAAGATGTGCTAGCTCAGGAGCAGCCATAGAAACAGGAGAGTCCCCAGTGCTGTGGCAACAGTCCAAAAGGGGAGTGAGAAACCTGTGTGCTGCTATCACAAAGGAAGCCAGGAGACACTAAAAGCAGATATGAGCTAGGAGACAGATGGTCTAAAAAGTGATTCCAGAAGAAGTCTTTCTCTCCACACTCTGCCCCCAAGTCTCAAGTGAGAAATGTGTTCGAACAGATACAGTGGGCCCTTGATTTACAAACTCAATTAGCATCCCATGGCAGTTGTAATTCAAGTTGGTCAGCTGAAGGCTCAAACTCCTCTACACAGCTTTGAAGTTTCTCTCCTCTATACAGACAGATCTCAGTGTCCTTAGACACACTGGCCTGGGATTTCTCAATTAACGCCATAAAGGAAAGGCTGTTGTAATGTTCCTTCTAGAACTCTTTCAAGGTTAAAGCTGTATTTGACACCATCTGGAAGCACAAGTTGGCCAGCATTCAGGTCACAGCACTAGACTTTATAAGTTAAAATTAAAATTCCTGTCATAACCCAAGTTGTTTGTATGTCAGGCTGGTCATAACATGAGGCTCCAGTGTTCATGAAAGTTAACTAGAGAATGCTGATAACAAATCAGAGCAGAAAACAAATGAAGAAATAGATCAGTCATGTGGATGCTTAAGGGAAGCATTCTGTTTAAGCTCCAGCAATGAGCCCACTAAAACAAGAGTTTACAGAGAGGAAAAACAGTACGGTGACTGGGCAAAAAGCACAGGTAAAAAGATCAAATTAGTGAAATGTGGAACAGTTCACCAGAGGCAAAGGAAGGAGAGGCCAGGAGTGGATATGTATTTAAATCCAATGTGTTGTTTCTAGAATGTGTTACAGACTTCCTTCCTTTTACCCACAAAGCTCTTGATTTCTTGGCAGCCAAAAGCAATCTGTACACTCCTTTGGTGAATGAACTGACCTTGAATCAAAGGCTATCTCCCTGCTCACTCTATTTCAAGTGCAGCAGGCTCCCAGATAACCCGGCACAGAAGCAGACAATCCATCCCATGTCCTGTTTGCACCTTTGCTCCCATTACAACCATAATTCAGGTGAGACACACACATACGTATGCTTAGGTGTGAAGGTTAGCACCAGAGACAGTACCATGAAATACTACATATGTGCAGTGGGCTTAATTTACAGTTACTGTGGGATCCATAACTCTGCAATTTCCTGGCTTTGGTCTGTACCATTTTTCAGACTCAACATGTTATTAACTTTTTCTTTAAACCAGCTATCAGTATTTTGGCCAGTATTTCCCAGTGAATTAGCCTGCATATTTCCAAGCTAAATATCATGTACTAAAAGTTTGTTCACCACTTCTTATCTTGCTTGGGCCATCTGTACATTTTACATCTAACCTCCTGGGTTTTCACCTTTCCTGGCTCTGTAAATTTAATTAATGTACTTCTGACTTTCTTTACTGGGTCACTCAAGAAAATTCACATAAAACAGATCCGCTTTTTTCCCCATCATACCCTAATGGAAACACTTTAGGTACATTTCCCTTTCCAATCTATTTCAATTTATGCTTTCCATATATGTTCTTGAGTTTTAAAATTTTCAGAGATGACCAAACATGAATGCTTTTCAGTGATCTTTCTACACAGTGTTTTCTGCCTGCAGTATTTTTCTCTTCTAAATTTGTACTATATATAAATAATATTTTACACCATATGCTCTTTCAAGAAAACATCCAGATCTTTTTAGGTCTTTGTGCCCCTTTGAAGTACTTTGCTGCTTTTATTGAAGCATTTGTTTCTGTTTTTCCACAACATTTGGACAAATGAAGGGATTTTTGGAGAAAATGAAGCAAAATATAATATTTTCAAAACAACTTTGAGCTGTTGCTTGAAAGAATAATTTAAAAAAAACTTAGTTAAGTGAATGATTACTGTTATTACTACACTTGAGATTTTTATTTGTAGATTGTTCATTGCAAATGTATATTTTGGTTTTCCTCATACTTTTACTTGCTTACCCTACACTGATACACTATGATATTTAATGCCAATGATACACAACTTAATGTCTCATTTATCTCCTTTGTGGATGCTGTAAAACCTACCATTTATCCATTTTTCTTTGAAATATTATCTATTGTCAATTCCTTTGTTCTCCTTATTTATATTTACATTTCTGTATTTGCTGAAGAAGACACACATATATTGTCTTCTTGGAAAATAATCCCAATAATTATCACATCAACTGAAGGGCACTCACAACTGAGCACACATTTTTGTCATTTTTCCTACTGCAATCCTTACTGGCTGTAAATAAATTGGCAATTGGAACCAGTGGAAGAGAAAAATCTTCAAAAGACAACTTCTAAATTCTACTCCTCCTAGAATCCCTACTTAAATACGTGTCCTTATTTTAAAATTTAACTTAGATGACTGTCACGGGTCAAAAAATTCTTCTCATGTCATCCCTCTGTGGCTCTTTAATGTTAAAAACTAAGAGCACTCACTGAAATGTACTGATCAATTTCATCTACCATAAAAAGAATGAAGTTTAGATTTATTAAACTTACAGAATATTACTTAACAAACAGAAAACTACCTTGGTTGACTTTTTTTCTGAGCACTGCTATGAGCCCCATGTGGGTCTCTGAAACTGAGTAGACAGTCACACTCTCCTAACCTATGGGAATTCTAGGCTCCCAACCTCATTTAATGTCTTGGACAGTAAGCTGAGGGGTAGACAATACTGTTGGTGCAGTAGCTAGACAAAAAGACCCCAGGATAACCAGAGATAGCCAGGAAGAAACACTAAATGGGAGAAAATTTGCTCCAAAATTAAAAAGAATTTTCTTAGGGGGCAGAAAAACTTTCCAATGTTCTCCAAACTATTTGTTGATGAATCACCCTGGAATCAGTGAGAATAATGCCTAAATGGAGAGGTTGGGACTTTTTCATTCAGTTGACTCAAAGATGAGTCTATTACTATTTTTATTTCAATTCAAGGACACTTGGAAAATAGTCATTTTTGATTCCTAATACTCCAGCCCAATGAGGTTTATTTTATCGAACCTCTTCTCACTGATGGTTCAGTAGGCCTTTCACATCTCTACTTCTGCAGATGTTCAGACCTACAGCTTCCTCAAGTCCCTGCCTATAATCCTTAACATCTGCTCTACGTCCAGTCTTAACCAATGTGGAAATCAGCAAGGATCAGCTGTCAGATGAACAAACGTCCACTCAGGATGTCAGCTGGGCCTGCATTTTTGGCTGAACATGCTGTGCGCAGGCAAAGCAGAGGCAGAAACACAGAGGAAACACCGGCTTAGGACTCATCCAGAGTAAATGGTTGCTAGCATTTTCTGGGACTGAGGTAGGCAACAGCAGTTCAGATTCATAACTCTAGGTACTTGGAGGACTTATGTACCCCAGATTTCTAGGGTTGATGCTAACATGTACTTTTCCAATTTTGGTTTCAGTCTTACTGCTTTTTTTTTCCAGTGGCATGGAAAGTTTTATGAGATCATTAGTTTTAATTGCCACTGAATATCTTGTTATCTTCCTAGGATTCAAGCTTAATCCATGAATCATGAAAAAGCAAAAACAGAGTGCTATGATTAATATAATGCTTTATTTATTTGAGCAGTAATTTGATCCAAAGTAAAAAGCAAATGAATTGCCGGGCGTGGTGGCTCATGCCTGTAGTCCCAGCACTTGGGAGGCAGAGACAGGAGGATTGCTGAGTTCGAGGCTTGCCTGGACTACATAGTGAGCTCAGAGCCAGCCTGAACTACAAAGTGAGACCCTGTCTCAAAAAAAAAAAAAAGCAAATGAATTATACCATAATAGTGCAACATATCTACCTAGTCAACAGCCCATCTGGGTAAGCTGATCAAACTCATTTAAGTTGAGATATAGCCAACATCAATGAGTAAATATGAAACAGAAAAAGAGGAAACAGAATTTAATGTGAAATATCATATATATATATATATATGTCCTTTAAGTAGCCACCTGGCTTAACTCACTCTAATTTAATATGATGATTTTGATGATTAAGTAGCTTGCTCTCCCAAGTCCCAGTTTGCCCATCTGTAAAATGGGCCTATCTTATCCTTGTAGGGATTCAGTAATTTATATAGTTTGATAGAGATGTGGCACTGAAATGGCAGCTGGGATTGTTAGTACAGTCTTAGAAAATTTGGCCAAGTCTAACACCCTGACAATGGCATTTGTGGCCACTCATGGTGTGGCCTTGATTGTTCAAGGCTTTACTTGTGGCTGGTCACAAGCAGCCTGCACTCTAGCCATGCTGACCTGCTGGAATTTCTTCAAAGCTCAATTTGCTTTTTTTTTTTTCTTCTTTTTGTCTTTGTCCATCTTGTTCTTCCCATGACTCGTGGTGTTCCCCTCCAACAGCGCTACAATTTTAAGAATTCTCACTGCTTTCAGATTCAGTTCAGTTTCTGCTCGCAGAATGCTATGTTTTCTCCCCTGTATTTCCCTCTGAGCGTGACAATTCCACAGCTACCACTTGTTGCATGGTGACCATCTGTTGGGCACAGTGATAATCACTTCCTTCTCTTTCTCTAATATACACAGCTGTCCACAGGGTAATAGTGTCATCTTGCATTTGATGAAGGAAGACAGTTTAGCTGACACAGGTCAGTCTTGCTAAGGTCATTCTGCTGTCCAGGGATAAGAATACCACAGGGATTCACATCTATGGACATCACAGTGTGCACTCTTGTCAGTGTGCCCCGTGTTTTGTGTGATACTCCATATCAGGCTTGCTTCCTTATCTTCACTGGACTGATAGCCTCATGGTTGGCATATTTTCTCTAGGTCCCTGTATCCTTATAGGGTGCCGTATCATAGGCAAACACCAATGGATTACATTAAACACCACGAAAAGTGGAACTGAAACCCATCTATACCTTGTTATAGTCCAATTTAGTGCAAGACTCCTTGCCATTTACATCACCTGCTGGCTAAGCTAGCCTTATACACGGCACTGCACTGACCTCAGCCTGAGTGTGTCTCACTGCCTTATAGGCCACCGTAGATTGGCCTTTGAGTGGTACTGAGTTCAGGCCTACCCTATGTTTTGGAAGGTCAAGTGCACCGTCTCGTCCCCTGGCCTCCTTGGTCCAGTGGCTGCAGCTAATTGGGTTTGCTTATGTCCTTGGGTAATTATGGTCACCATTGCCATTTAAGGAGCACTCATCATGAGCCAAGCATCAAACACAGATTTTAAAAAACTGAATTAACAGAGACGCAGGTGCAATTCCTCTTACTATGGTCTCCATTTTGCAGATGACATGGTAGGGCACAAAGAGACTGAGTGACATGTTGAAAGCCAAGCAAAGGAGAAGAGGTCCGTCTGGAGGATCCTGTGCTTGGAACTACCTTGCTGATTCTGCCTCACAGCCAAAAACCATCGGTGAGATGTAGGAAGGGAGTCCAAGAACATGGTTGCCAAACCAGGCAGAAAAATTGAGGTGGGAAGGCAGGTAAGTGCTGGTCCACTATCAGTGGAAGGAGAGGCTGAATAAACAAAAGTGGGAGTGAAAGTTCAGGTGCAGCTCACAAGGTCATACTGGCAAAGGACAGCCTAAATGAGAAGATGAAAAATGAAATTTGTGGGAAGGCATTAACTATGGGTCCTTTCAGTTCCAAACCCCATGGCTGACTTCCCCAGCAGGCTTTGAGCAACCAAAACACCCAAGACAAATCCCATTCACATACCTAACTGAATAATCCAGATCCTGTTTATTGGGGTTTTTTTTTTGAAGCATCAAAACAGTTCCTTTATACACTTACTTTGGCTCTCCAGCAGTTTTAATTAAGCCTCCCAAGGCTCATATGCATATTGAAATTAGGTGGAAGGAAAACCTACAGCCTTTGACGCCAATGACCACAAGGTGCAAGTATCTAGTTTGATTTTTTTGGAGAGCAGCTGCAGCGGACACTCAGCACTGACCCAAAGGGAACATTTTCTGTTTATTTTCCTTCCTGGGGAAGGAGTGGTGATTACACAAGTGAAGAAGAGGTTTCCTTCTTGTGGATGCTGAGACAAAGTGGGCTCCAGGGAATCCCGCAGCAGTTCCCTGGAGTTTTCTTGCTGATCGATCTCAAGACATGAGAAGTAGGTGCCCCTTTCCAATGACTATACAGAGGCCTTTGCCGTTTTGTTCCTCTCTGCCACCTGCATTCAGCATGACATCTGCACGGCCAGCTGAGTCAGGACAGTTAGAGCTACCCTTTTCCTACTTTAGGGGGATGAAGTCATATCAGGCTCACTAATGCAGGTAAGTGAAGTCTCTAGACCTCAGTACTCTGGTTTTTCTATCTCCTCAGATGTCCCTTTGCACTTCTTAGCAAGTATCACTTTCTCCAGGATTGACAATGAACTTCAGGACTCCACTCTGAAGTCAAGCTTTTGGTGATTGATCTCACCCAGTTGTGACATTCTGAACAGATTGCTAAATTCAACTGCAGTCTCCAAAGCGTGCAGAACACTGGCAGCCCCGAGCCCAACGTGTGTGCAACTTGCCTGTCAGATGGGAGTCTGTGCTCTGCCATGTGGGGGACACCAAGACCAACAAGGTACATTTGCTTCCCCTGCTTCTTACATTCTAGTTCAGGAGGAAAAACTCTCTCTCTCTCTCTCTCTCTCACACACACACACACACACACACACACACACAAATTCTATATAGACTGCACAAGAGCTATAATAAGACAAAGCAGTGTCCAATGGAGAGCAAGAGAAGCAGAGATTACAAAGGTTGGGCACAAGTGAAAAACACGTTGTAATGTGATATCAGCTGAATGTGTAAAGAATGAGTAGGGTTTGGATATAAAAGGAGTAATGAGAAGGACCTGAGGTGATAGGTCAGCAGCAACAGGCTGGCTAAGAGGCAGTGATGACCAGTTCCACTCAGGTCACCACACAAGAGCTATAGACAAAAGCTATGAGGGAGGAAAGGGAAGGTCAGCTCTGGTCAGATCCAGATGCCTTTGAACAATAGATGGAGCAGCAGCAATTACTCTATTTGATAAGCAGGAAGACGGCACTGATCTTGCTTTCTTACTTTTCCAAAAAAATCCTTTTGGGCCCAGGCTCTATGTAAGACACTTAATATGACACTGGGCACACAAAGAAAAAACAAGCACATAAAGTCCATCATCTTAAGATGCTTCCAGGCTGGGGAGGGGAGAAATGGGACACAAAGCATGTAGGACAGTTCACAATCATGGCAATGAAGGCAGACATTCCGGTGTCCTTATAGCAACTAGTGAAATGACTTAGGGCTTCTTAGAAGAAGCAGCTCTAGAGAGGAGTCTCTTCTTGAGAGAGGTGAGTTTGAGCAATAGGTTTGGCATGATGTCTTCAAATAGAACACATATGCAAAGGCTCTGATTGGGAAAGCTTTATTGCAGGTGTGTCCCCACTGTGGCCTGACACTAAAGGGTTTTTGGTCCTTTTTTCAATGTTATAAAGATGTTAAAATGAATGCTTTACAAACTGTGTCACTATAAACATGGGTTTGCATGTATCACTGTGGTATGATGCCTTTAATTTTTTCAGGAACATACCAAGTAGGGGAATAAGTGGGTCAAAAGAGAACTCTAATTCTAGTTTTTTGAGAAATCTCCACACTGACTGAACCAGTCTATATTCTCACCAACAGGAGAGAAGGGCTCAAATGGCCATCAACTGGTAACTGGATACAGAAGGTGTGCTTTTTTAAAGTATAAAATAGAGTACTAATCAGCCATAAAGAATGATAAACTAGAGACATTTATGGCTAAATGGCTGCATCTTGAGGCCATATGCATAAGTGAAATAAATAGGATACACATGTGAATACTAAATTGTTTCTCTAGTGTGAGAAACTGAAAGTGTAAATAAGGACCAAAATGCTTAATAGATATTGTGAAATAGGAAGAAAAATTCAAAGTGAAAAGGAAACTATGGAGAGGGTGAAGGGAAAAGGAAAGAAGGAAGAGTGAAGAACAAAAGGAAAAAAATGGAAACAAAGCGTATGTTTACAGGGAAGTGTGGGAAATTTACAGGGATATGGGAAAAAATACAAATCAAAATATATCATGTACATGTACAAATCCCCAATATAGAATATGATCATAAGGTCTACCTAAAATGCACCAAAAAACTAAAACAAAACAAAAACCTATGAGAAATGTGAAAAAAAGAATATTTTACTACCTCTATAAATGAACTATTTGATATATTTTATATATGGCCTAAAACAATTTTGCTTCACTTAAAAAATGAGGGCAAATAAACAGCAGACCACCAGTTGGATACATCTACCTTTGGAATGTGATGAACAGGAAAATGAGTGGTATGGCTGGAGAATGCTTCCCCAGGATGTGGACAATCCCAGGACTTGTTTGCCATACAAAGAATTCTGGTTCTACATATAATTCAAACTGATTAAGATGCTTGCAAAATGAAAAGCACATCATTTGACTCACATTGCTAAAAGAATGTTTCAGGTACATTGTGGAAAACAGAATAA
Organism: Thryonomys swinderianus; assembly: GCA_004025085.1. Classification (NCBI taxonomy): domain Eukaryota; kingdom Metazoa; phylum Chordata; class Mammalia; order Rodentia; family Thryonomyidae; genus Thryonomys; species Thryonomys swinderianus. The sequence goes on from PVIC010008487.1 coordinate 29,379, forward strand.
GGAAAAACAAGATTAGAAAGAGAGAACTGTGTTAGGGGTTGGCTAATTACTTTCCTCTCATTGCTGAGACAAAATACCTGACACCCAAAGTTAAAGGAGTAAAGGTTTATTTGGCTTACAATGCATACAAGGTTCAGTCTATAATTGGCTAGCTCCAAGGCAGGGTAGCAGAGGGTCAACAGTTCATGACAAGGGAAGAGAGCAAAAACATCAAGAGATATTAACAGCACCTTTCTGCTCCTTTTATCTTATTCATACTATTGGGGCAGGTAGTACCAACACTTGAGCCCAGCATTGCATGATGAATAAGTGCCAGCATTTCACATTCTGGATCAAGCCATCTCTGCAAAAGCCTATGAGCACATGAGGCTTCGGGGGACATCTAGACACAAACCATAACAGAGGGTAACAAAGAGTGGTAGTCAGGGGGAGGTGCTGCAGTGATGGGCTCTCCTGCATTAGACTGAAAGAGGAAAATCTATTGGTTATTTCTTCGCTTACCTAGGACCATCACTGGAGAGGTAGTGGTGGAAACACAAACTGCAGGAAAGGAATGAAGAGTGTTGCTGAGGGAGAATTTACAGGATTTCATACTTGAAGTAGAGTTTGAGGGACAAGGATGAGGAAGATTCAAGTTTACTTAGTGATTTATAATCTAGTAGCCAGAGATAGATTAATTTCTACACTGGACAAAAGTGGAATTCATGTGAGGATTATTCATATGAAAATAATATTTGAAGTTGGATGTAGAGCACATGTGGTTAGGGTAAAAGTGGAGACAGAACTGTGATGAACCTTAACAAACTCATCTCTCAGGGAACAAAACAGGTCAAGAAACAGAGTGAAATACGGGACTGGAAGAGACAGCAACATCTGAGTCACAGAGAGGGTGAGGGAGAAAGACAGGGACCCAATGATATTGAAGAGTAGGAAGCTGTTTATGGCTGTGAGAGAAAGGCTAAGTGGGATGGCTGCTCCAGTCCCGTGCCAAAGGCAGAGGAATATGGGAGCAGGGAAAGGTAAGGTATGCGACCTTCCAACAAGCTTGAGGTGCAGACACCAACTGTAGATAAAGTCATTTAAAACAAGAAAAAACCAAGGTCAAGGTGTTCTGGGGGGTCTGGTTAGGGAGGCTCCATTGTGTCAGAGAAAAGCTAGTAAAGACAAGAAAAATGTATAAGAAATTTGGGGTTAGGCAAGTGTTTTGTTTTGTTCTGAGGTTGAAGGAGAGGGAATGGATCAGTGAAGTTGTATTTGTCTGTATATAACTACAATTCAACTAATAGTGTCTCCACTGGTGGCTGACTTTTCTCCCCAGATAATTTGGGAAAGGCATTTGCTTTTCGTTCTATCAAGTACCTAGGCTTTTTTGGTTCTTTGGCACCACCTGCTCGGTTTTAGCTACTTTTGTTCCCCTTGTTTGTGGCCTCAAGAGTCCTGGGACAGCTGCTATAGCAGCCACCATCCTATCTGCCCTCAAATAAGGGAGAGGAGGTGGCTCTACCCATGTTAGAAGCTCTAGCTGACTTCCTTCAGTACTCACTGAAAAGTTCCGAGACATGTACATGGTCACTGAAGGTTACAAAGAAGACTAGAGATACCCACACTGCTTTGCAGCACCTTTAACAAGAAATGATAGGAACACAGGACATTCTAAGATGCTTCTGTGGTTTTAGTGAGCGTCCTCCAAGTCTACATGATGAAGGCTTACTTGTAGGGCAAAACTGCTTGGAGGGTGCAGAACCTTAGGAGATAGCACCTATGGGAGATGTGTAGGGCTTTGGGAGTTGTCCTCAAAATGGATGGTGGGACTCTAGCTTTTTCTTCTCTTTTTGCTTTCTGGGAATGAAGCAAGCAGTCTTGCTCTACCACACGCACCTACCTTTATCACAGACCCACAGAAATGGGGCCCACTCATTACGGATCGAATCTCCAAAACTAAGAGCCCTAATAAGCCATTCTCTCTTGATACATTTTCTTAGGTATTTGGCTACAATGATGAAAAGTGACTCACAGAAATTTTTCAGTCACCCATAGAGCTGTAGGATATAATGAAGGGAAGGGAGTTGTATGCTATAAACATATAGCAGAAGAACAGATGATATAGAGAAGTTTGAGAAAGATGAAACCAAAGGTGTGTGAGGTCACTTGTCCATCAGACAGAGACATGGGCCTGTCCTTAGGAAGAGAACAAGGTAAGGATGAAGACAGAAGAGAGGCGAGGAAGGTGGAAGAGTCTGGCAGCCCAGGGATGTTACCCTGGACAACTATGAGGACAGTCAATAATAAGGGCAACCTATAGGGCATGACATTGTTATTGAAAAAACACTTTCGAACATGAAGGATTTAAAAACATTACTTTGAATCATCATTTTTTTCTTAAAAGATTTGCCTTCCATTTGTGTGAAGTTCTTACATAATTAAAGACTATTTACTTGTAAATAGTTTTAAAAGTGCTTAAACAGCCAGCTGAACTTGCTTTAAAGAGAATATCTATCAATACAAGGTCAATGTTAAGTAAGGAAAGAGGGCAAAGAGAAATTTCCTGTAATGTCCATCTAAGGTGGAGAAATCAAATAAATGATTCTTCTATGGTCCCAATGACAGAAATAATATAGTTTCGAATCCACTGAAAGTATTCTAGTACCCATCAGTCCAAAGCGTGCCTTTCATACGTGTGGCAGCTGACTCTTCCCTCCCCCTGGAGGGGCCCCCAAGGCCTCCAGCGCTCAGCCATCTGCTCTGGGAACCTAGTGTCAAGGAGGTCGCTCCTTCAGCCAACCGGGAGCCACTTTCCAGCTGACAGGCAGACAATGTGGGTGTGCAGAACTCTCCAGTTGTTTTCTCTGGGGTTGGAAACCCTAACACTTCCATTTGGAGGAAATAGGCTAGGATGTTTATTTGTTTTCAATTTCATGAATATTAAAAGTGCCATAATTGAATACAAGGCATAAGACAAATGTGGTACAAAATGTGGGTGTCCTGCTCGCAATGCTGTCTCTGTCCCTGTAAAATGTTTGAAGCAAAGGAAGATAAAGGGTCTAAACATCAAGCTAAATTAGGCTCAGTTTTGGAGGCAGAAGGATCCCACTTCATCTGGCTCCTGCCTTACCCTTGAGAAGAAGACAGCGTGGGAAAGACAGGGAGTGTTGTTACTTGGAAAGAGCAGTGAGCACTGTTATCTGAGAAGACTGAGCGCATCTACTGAAAATGCAGTGTGCCAATTCTTTTTTAAAGGTTTGGACTTATTTGGCCTGGATATATCAACAACCTCTGAGGATTTACATGTCTTTAACTTAATGTGAAGTACTAATAACCAGTGAGTGGCTTAGATAAGACCTTATGAATATTCAAGCCTTTTAAATCTCTGTGTGTAGAACCACATATTTCTCAATGCAACAAACTCTGCCGGCCCCACAGCAGCCCTATGACTGGAGAAAAGAACTGGCAGCATGACAGAAAGAAAAAATAAACTTCAGAATGCTGACACAGACAGCTACTGGCCTATTTTGGATTTGGGATGACTCACGGCTGCCCAAAAGTCAAACTTGATTATTTAAGAGAAAAACCAAACACGGAACTCATTCTGGACCTGAAGATAACTTTCATTCAACAAAGGCGATAAAGGAGAAGTTCAATGTTCCTAATGCCTAGGAACTGAAGTAGCTCAGGTTTTGGATTTTTCCCCTCCCAGATTTTAGAATATTTACATATACTTGAGTATTTGAACGCTCTTAATCCCAAAATCCAAGTTTTGAAATCTGAAACTTTAGATTTTTAGGTAAGAGATGATTAATCAGTAAAGACTTTCTTTCCCGTGTACACAGGTGGGATATGTGTGGACTGAACCCAGGGCCTTCACACTGAGCTACTTTAGCCTTTTCCTACCTTTTTGTCTTGAGATAGGATCTTTCTGCCCAGCCTGGGCTTCCTTTATTTTTTATTTTTTTGAGACAGGGTCTCACTTTGTAGTTCAGGCTGGCTCTGAGCTCACTATGTAGCCTAGGCAAGCTTTGAACTCAGCAATCCTCCTGTCTCTGCCACCCGAGTGCTGGGATTACAGGCATGAGCCACCATGCCTGACACTGTGGTATGTGGTATTGATTGCTGGTGGGTGTGAGTCATCACGCCCAGCACTGTATGTGGTTACTGAGGATCGAACTCAGGACCTTGCGCTTGTGAGGCAGGCACCAGAACCACTGAGCTAACCCTCTGGCCCAACTGGGCTTCCTTTATTAATTGCTTATTTTTTAACTTTGATGAGGACTGAATGTGGTGTCTCCCATGTGTGAAACGTGCTACCACTGAGTATCCCTAGTCCTCAACCTCTTATTATGCCTTTTCCAGGGTGCTGAGTAGCCAAGGGGAGGTAATATGACAGCAGAAGAGCTCCCAGCTGAGAGGCCAATACTGACCTAACACCGGTGTCCTTGCATCAGAACAAACTGCAGCAGGCAGCGAGCAGTAGGCCTCACTTTCCCTTTTATCACATCTAGGGTACAAACCTTTTGAGTGGGGCCACCCCCACCCAGAACCACGCAAAGCCAGTCAGTGGACTAGTTTAGTACTATACACTCTTAATCCTAGCATCACACACTAGAGATCCAGTCAGCTCTGAAAAGCCTCACCTAGGAGGCAACATAGAAGCCACAGCAGGGCAGGGGATATAAAAAGAATTAAGAGGCTGGGGATTTAGCTAAAGTGGTACCGCAAAAAAAAAAAAAAAAAAAAATTAAGATATGTTATATCTGGGCTGAGGATTTAGCTTAAGTGGTACAGAGCCTACCATGCAAGCACAAGGGCCTGAGTTTGATCTCTAATACCACCAAAGAAAAAGAAAGAAAGAAAGAAAGGAAGAAAGAAAAAAGACATAAAGAAGTACTATGTCCATGTACCAGCTCCCCACAGAGAATGTAATCATTATTTACTGCAAACATGGACTGTAAAAATAAAAATTTAAAAAATACTATAAAGTAGGTGGAGGGATAGATGATGGTTGAAGAAGAGGGGAGTTATCTGGAAAGGCCCCTGATTGAAACATGAGTAGGAGTTGATCCGGTGGCGGAGGAGGGGGTCGCCACATCTGAAGGGGTAGAAGATCCTGTTCTAGGGTGGACAAAGCTTCGGAAGGTGGGAGGGTTAGGAATGGAGCAGAGCCATGGAGGGAGAGCTGTCACAGACAGGAAGCTCTTTACACCTTGGTAGGAATCCCGAACTCTTACAGAATGTTAAATAGCAGCTATTACAGAATTTTAAACAACAAAATGACAAATGGTTTTAAATTTCAAATATATGCTTAATTAGGTACAGTAGTGCACACCTATAATCTTGGCTACTTGGGAGACTAAGCAAAGCAGATCAATCATAAGTTTGAGCTCAACCTGGCAATTTAGTGAGACCTTGTCTCAAAGAATAAAAACAAAGCCAAAAAAAGGGCTGGAAGTATAGCTCAGAGGTAGAGTACCCCTGGGTTCAATCTCAGTATCAAAAATATACAGATAGACACACATACATTTGTATATATGTATATTATTCATGTATTTATTACATACATAGAATATATATTAGAAGTTAACCATAAAATTGATAACTTTAGCCTGAAATCTGACACTAAATTTATAATTTTAAAGTGTAAAATTTATGCCGGTAAATGTACCTATCACATCAATATTTATTGAAGGCTTGGACGAGCTATTTCTCATTTTATCCAAGGCTATTGTTTTATCCTCAACACCTGCTTGCACATCTTTCTCTTCGTATGTCCACTAATCATTCCCACTACAAGCCACTCCCTTCTCACCTTGCTTCCCATCTCTTCTGGCTCCTTTCTCTTTATTTTCTCTTTTGGAGACAAGGTCTCACTATGTTGTCAGGCTGAGTTTAGATGCAAGTGATTCTTGCATCAAGTGACTCTTTCCCATCTTGGTCTACTGAGGGGCTTGGAAAACAGGCATGAATCACATGCTTAGCTCCTTCTTCTGATCCTTGAGGATACCACTGTCTCCTACTGAAATGTTCTTGTCTGCCTAGTGGGGAAAAGCCTCTATTTTCCCTAAAGACCTTCCTGAGGAGCAGGCACAATCGTCACCATTCTTGAAAAAGACTTTGCAGTTGCTCTGACTCAACCCTTACAGCTGACTATGACTTGGTGTATTTTTCACAGAAATACAGGCAGCATTCTTCGGGCTGTGTGCAAAGGTCAATGAACGTCAGTAGTTATGCACACTGTGTTGTACTGTATGTTTGTTCCTCCCCCTCACTCCTCAAGAGCACTGGACAAATACTGCATTTTCATATTCTCAGGACAACTGATAATTTATTTGGAAACCTGAACTTACTAAAAATGGCGAGCATCTGAAAGTGTCTGTGTTTTTCAAACCCACCTGAGAGATGACTGGTCTGTGAAACTGAAGTACAGCACTACTCCACTGCCAGGAAAAAAAAAGCACAACCCAGTCTTTTATCTGGTTAGCACTTAGTGAGAATTATTTATGGTAGGAACCACAAACACCTCAATGAAAACATCAATTAAGATGTCATTGCAGAATAAACTGCATCCCTTTAGAACTCAAATACTGGACTAGGGGTATAGCTCAGTGGCACAGCACCTGCCTTACATGTGCAAAGCCGTGGGTTCAAACCTGAGCATCACAAATACAAAACAAGAAAAGCTTCACAAATCAAATATTGTTATCCTTGCTTCTTAGTATTCTGAGTATGACCTTAATGGGAGAGAAGGTTATTGCAGATATAATTAGTTACATTTAAAAAGTCATTTCTTTGATTCTAGTTCAATGTGATCAGTATCGCAGAAGAAGGGGAAATTTGGGGGAATGTCTGTACACACTGTGATACTTGCATAAACCAAGTTACTCCAATGTCTGCAAAGAGCCTCTCACCTAAGAGAGGCTTGGAACACATTCTCACTCACAGCCCTCTGAGGGAACCAGCCTGGGTCTTAGACTTCCAACCTCCAGAGAGACAGGGAATAATTCCTGTTGTCCAAGCTGCCCTCCATGCTACAGTACTCCCTGACAACAGTCTAGGAGATGAACTTGGAAATTTCCTGGGAGCCCATGAGGCATAATATAATTGGTCTGTATCAATCCTTTGATTGCTCTGCTCTGAGTGGCAGAAGCATGCAAACCACTGGGGAAGAAAAGGGCTCTTTTATGTGGTGGGTACTGTAGGACACCTCAGCCCATTTGTTCATGCCAAGACAAAGGAAGTGGGAGGAGGGGCAGCTTACTGACTTGCATTTGTTTTCTTCATCAGTGTCATTTACTTAAAAGAGAATTATCCTTTGATAATGTTAATGTCTACATCTAAATAAACAGATACTGTGACTATATTATCATTCTGTAATGCCTTATGCAGCCACTGTGACCTCACAGAATTGCTAGAAAGGGCATAAATTGTTCAATCTTATGTTGATAGAAAGATGAAGATCAAAAGTATTATAAAATGTTCCTAACTTGTGTTATGGCTTGTATTGAAAAGTGTGCCCCCAAACCTCAAGCATTCATAGGTGGGGTTTTTCTGAGCTGGTTTGATCCAGACTGTGTGATACTGGAATTAAGAGTGTGTGGTACACTGCTTGTTTTAGCACAGCTCTGGGTGTGGATAATGGGAAAGCTCACCCTGGGTGTGCGTGGCATCAATCAACAGCTTTATATCCTAGGTGGAATATAAAGGGAGAAAGGGAAGGTGGGTTTAATGCTGCTGCCGGTTGCTGCTTTGCTGTCTCTTGCCTGCTTTGCCATGTACTATTTCTCCTCTGTGATATTCATCTACCATGCTATCCTACCATGAGCCAGCTATGGACTGAAACCTCTACAAATTGTGAGCTAAATATATCTTTCCTCTTTTAACTTTGGGTGCTGGATGTTTGGTCTCAACAATAAGAAAAGTAACTGAGATGCCCTGGATGGAGGGAGCTTCTTTAATAAGAAGCTTCTGCATCCATTATTTTGATAACTTGTACCTTGTACACACTTCACAGAAGAAAACGGGGCCTAGAAACTCAGTTATCCCTAACCCTACCAGATTTGATCATTGCAATTTTGATTTTGACAATTTCCAAAATCAAATATTGGCTTGGGTGGACACCAAAATGAAGAGAGTAATTTTTCCTAAGTTCAAAAGGTGGGAAAAAGGGGCCAGAGATTTAGCTCAGTGGTTCCAGTGCCACCTAGCAAGCATAAGGTCCCTAGTTCGATCCCTGGTAACCACATACAATACCGGGCATGGTGACTCACACCCACCAGCAATCAGTACCACTACCACAGTGCCAGGCGTGAAGGATTGCTGAGTTGGAGGCTTGCTGAGTTGGAGGCTTGCCTGAGCTACACAGTGAGCTCAGGGCCAGCCTGAACTACAAAGCGAGACCCTGTCTCAAAATAAAACAAAATAAAACAAAAGGTGAGAAAAGACTTCAAGGTGTCATGGTTTTTATATTCTTGAGTAACCAGGCTGGCCCTCCATGGCCACAGACGATGTCTGTCCTTGTCCCCAGCACTGCACAGCACTGGTTTGCAGTAGGCAAACAATGACTCTTCGTTGCAAGTGAAATATAAGACTTTAATAAGAAGTGTTTTTGAAAGACTTCATGAACTGGCCAGGACATGCTGCTGCTCTTGGCAGGGCTGCCTAGTGGATCTGCTTATAGGAAATTCTTACTATCGTGCAGCCAAACAGTAGACTCTCCAAGCCTTGTCTGACATGAGAAGGGGTGCTGTTTTCACTCTGTTCCTACCAGCATGTGTTTCTAAGATGTCCTTAGCTTTCTGAAGTAAAAAGTAGTGGAGCTTGGCTATTTAACCACACTTGTTTTTTCCCCATGAAACTGATGACAAAAGGAACCCGTGCTGCCTCAGAACCTGGACCAAAATGACGGAGTCAAGGCTGATCTCTCATTGAGGAAAGCATTTCCTGGGTTTCCCAGCAGGCAGGGCTCTAGGTATCAGATCACTGGGAGGAAGCCACAAGGAATACAATTAGTCCTAAACAACAAATATGTGCCTCTGGCCAAATCTCCCCTTCCTTGAGATCACACAGGCCCAAGAAGGGCATCTGAACAAATTAGTGGTGACCTGCTAATTCTCAAAACAAGCCAAAAAAGGAATGCTAGAAAAGTGCTAACCTTCTCCTCAATGCTCTCTGAAGGGAGGGTGGTCACTAATCCCTTATTTATAGCCTCTGAGCACTTGGTGGCCTTCCACAGAAGGAGCAGGCAGCTGCCTACAGGAAACCAGCTGCCTGCCCACTGACTGGAAACAGATGTTCCTTTCTATCATCTCAGCCAATAGCTGCCATTCCACACGATGATCGTTGTCAACTTACTTCCTTCTATTCATGGTTCACTGAAATTTTCAGGATCTGAAGTCTCATCATCTTGTCACTAGCCGGGGTTCATGTTTGGAACAATGCGACACAGTGAGACTAAAGATATTTATTCTTAGAAAATCATCCTTTAACTCTAAATGGCTAGACATTGGCATGGGGTCCCCACTTGGGCTCACTCAGATTATCCAACTCTGGATGTTATTTTAAAACGACGCAGTTTACTGAAACAAATACAAAATAAAAATGCACACTGCCAATTAGGCTGACGGACCCACTTTAAAGTACTGACAATTCTTATTGACAGTGTATTAGCCAAGCAATGTAACCTTTCAGAGACTGCGACGTGGAAGTTACTAACACATTGGTACTCGTGGAAAGTGGGAGGGTAGATAAGACCATTCCGGAAATGTGAGCCAGTATGAAGCAGAGAGGGCAGCTGGAGGACACAGACTCACAGGAGAGGGGTGCACAAGGGAGAAAACGCAGTGAGTTCAAAATAAAGTGACAGATCTGTAAGAAACAGAAACTGCAACTGGAATGAAGAGCTGCTTGGAAGAGACTCCCTTCAGAGGCACTGTGAGGGCAACAGCTGGGTTAAAGACTGGGAGTGGGGGTGGGGCTAGCAAGGACAGATCTGCTCAGGAGTGAGTCTGTGAGGGCTGGAGATTTAGCTCACTGGTTCTGGCACCTGTCTAGCAAGCACAAGGTCCCTGGTTCAATCCTGGTAACCACATACACCAATACTGGGTGTGGTGGCTCATGCCCACCAGCAGTCAGTACCACATACCACAATGCTGGGTTTGGTGGCTCAAGCCTGTAATCCCAGCACTGGGGAGGCAGAGGCAGGAGGATTGCTGAGTTTGAGGCTTGCCTGGGCTACATAGTGAGCTCAGAGCACTGGGGAGACAGAGGGAAGAGGATTGCTGAGTTTGAAGCTTGCCTGGGCTACATAGTGAGCTCAGAGCCACCCTGAGCTCACAAAGCGAGACCCTGTCTCAAAAAAAAAAAAGAGTGAGACTGTGGCAACTCTAGTGTGGGCTACAAGGTGAGTGCACAGAGAGGGCCCCCTCTTCGCCCAGCCACTCTTAACCGGACATTGGCAGCACTGCTCAGTGCTGCTCACAGGACACCTTCTTGTCAGCACAGTGTGTACTGTTAGAGCCTAAAAGCAAAAATCCCAAAGCCAGACATTTCCAATCTTGTGGGTGATGTGAGTAAAAATGGAGGAAGTTCATTCAGGTAAGAATCACAGTGCTCCTCAATTTCTTTTTTCCTTTTCTTTTGCAATCTTCAATGTTAAAAACTGCTACCCTCACTTCAGTGTCATGTCTACAGTGTGTGATACATATGATACATACTCACATGCTATTTTTAAAGTTCATTAAGATAGGATTTCCTAGTAAATTATTTATGTCTACCTTAACTAGTGATTATTCCTGAAGTTTCACTTGTTTGGACCCTAATGAAACAGTTGAGTATGTATATTCTAACACAGCTGAACAAGATATATATTAAACCACGTATGGTTAAGGATTCAAATGAAAGACACTTTAAAAACAAAATTTAAAATACAGAAAGAGGATCGTATACAAGGTAATAGTCACAGTAACAATCAGGTTAAGTTATACAATTTAAAACTAGTCTCCGGTCAAGTTAACATCAGGATGTATAATCCACCCATAACAGAGCTTGGCAGAGACCAGACCCTATTGTTTGTGGAAGTGCATGTTAGGACACTGCTACCAGATTTGTGGTCAAATCTCCCTCCAAGGGCTCAAACTAATTCAGTTGTCATCCTAGTGGGCTGGAACAAGATGTCCTGGGGCACACGTAGGTGATTATCTTTTATGAATACATATAATGACATTTCTGTCCCCAGGAGATAATGACTAACTTCCTTTACCTTTCTTACATCCATAATCACATCAAATACACAATCTGCTTTCTATGTCCATAATGCGTTGCTTGAGCATGGATTCAGCCAACTGTGAATCAAGTACATTTGTTTGAAAGCCCAACTGCACTAAGCAGGTACAGACTTCTCGTCTTCACTCTCTAAACAATACAATGCAACAATTACACACACAGAATGTGCTCTGCATTAGATATAAGTAGTCTTAAGATGACTAATCTTAAGTGACAGAAACAAGGTATGGAAGTTCTACACAAATATTAAGCAACTTTATATATGAGCATCCAAGGATTTTGTTATCTGTACAATACTGGAATCAATCACACACACACACACACACACACACACACACTGAGAGAGATGTGTATGTGTTTGTGCACATGGATATACCTACACATATACATACACATGCAAAAATAGCACTTGACAAATTTATTTTTTTAAACATCTAGCAGTTGTTACATGCAATGACATGCTACAATACTGATTCTGTAATTCACTCTTGAAAAAACAATCAGAAGACTTCTCTACCCCCATCCAGCCTTAGTCCAGGGTTTGTTCATAAGGAACTGAAGGTACGGAGGATAGGTTAGTTGTCATGTGTTAAAGCTTTAGCTGAGATCTTGTGTGTGTTTCTCCCAGGTGAGCAAGGGTCATTTTGCCTTGTTTCTCAGTTTTACTTAGAGGCTCACCTCAACTTTTCCAGTGAAAAGCACAATGTCTAATTTTGGAAAGGAATATCTGAAAGTACAAATGGCTTCACATCTGGCAAATATACCCTCCTTTCAATGTGAATTCCATTTATTTTCCAGGCAGAGCTTAGCTTAGCTTAGCTTTTTAAAGAAGTTCATTATCTGTGATGTCGGTTTCCTCTGTCTTCTAAAGCAGCAAATATTTAATGTCTCATGCATCACAGACATTGAATTTTAGGGACTCATATAACTCAGTAGCCCTTCTAAAGAGAACAGAATTTTAACACCCCCCCCCCCAACTGCTTAACTTTCATCCAAGTACCTCAGGCAGCAATTTTCTTTCTTTACTAATTCATTTATGAGAAATACATGGCAAATCAACTTCATAAAATCTCAGTAAATAAGATAGTAGCAATTTCCTATCTTTGTGTTACAGGGACCCAAAGTGAAATGAGATGGCATGGCATTGGTAGGGCACCTATGTATGGCCTCCAAGGGCTGCTGGGAGGGACAGGCAACAGTGCCAATTATTGGACTATCCCTGGTTTCACTGTAACCTCATTCTCTCTATATCCCTCCATGGGGGAGGAAGACACTGAAACTTTTACAAGTTAGAGTGAATTTTTCCCAGAATAAGGTATGTAATACTTTATCACATGAACTCCTACTCAGTCCTTTCTGACTGAAGAGTCCCGTTGGATCGAGGGTTTTTTGTGTCATAGGTGACAGATGCTTCTTCTCCTCCTGGATGCTCTCACCACCACGGCAGTCATTTTACTTTTCTTTGCTGTGGATTTGGCTTTTTGTAGGACAAAGTATCACCTATAAAGAGTAACCCCTGCTTATACTCTCATACAGCTGGATACATTTGCAGTCTAATTGGCAGCCATGACGTTTTTGGCTTGCTTACTTCCTGTTATGGTCCTCCCTCTTTCCTACTTGGAAATGATGTACTTCCCAAGAAAAGCTTCCATCTCTCACCCATGTACTTCTAGCATCTTCAAGTATTCTGTTTTCATCTAAAAGCTTTGAAAAAGTTCCACCTAGGCTGCTGCGACCGTGTATCTAACATGACCCTTATCTGGGAGGCAGTTCAAGTTCGTTTTTGTGGTTTGGCTCGGATTTCCACTTCATAAAAGATGTGTTCGCTGAATCTGAAAGCATATGTCCCACTACAGACAATTAGTCTCTTCCAAGAACTGCCTGCTCTTACTGTCTCTCATCATCTTTCTTCGTGGTCAACAGTTTTGGGGGCTTCAAGTGGTCAAAGGATAAAAATGTATTCTCTGGTATTCTAAGATTTTAAAATTAAGTAAGGTTTCTTTCTCTGTTACAGTCCACACCTATGCAACATCTATTAACATTTTAAGATAATATGGAAAAACTATTCTTATCTTTAATAAGAACAAATAAAAACAGGTCTTTTTTATCTCTCTTCTTTTTAGTATTAGGGTTCGAACCTGGGGCCTTGTGCATGCTAGGCAAGTTCTCTGCCACTCAACTACATTTCCAACCACCACACTTAGGCCTCTCATTAAGTATTTTATTAGCTAATTACATTAAAATTAGCTAAATAGTCATACTAATTTTAAACTTCACACTAAGATATTTTATAGTACATTATTTATATCATTAATAAATGAGTATTCTTTTTTTTTTTTTTTTTTTTTTTTTTTTTGCTTTTTGGAGACAGGGTCTCGCTTTGTAGTTCAGGCTGGCCCTGAGCTCACTATGGTGCCCAGGCAAGCCGCCACGAACTCAGCAATCCTCCTGTCTCTGCCTCCCGAGTGCTGGGATTACAGGCGTTGAGCCACCATAAATGAGTATTCTTAAAAATCTATTTTATGTGAATTCTAGTTAGTACAGCTACCAGTTGATTATATATATATAATATATATATATATATATCTCCTATATATATAATATATATATCTCCTATATATATAATATATATATATCTCCTATATATATATATATATATATATATCTCCTAATACTACACTGAGCAGTATAGAACAGCATAGCATGTCTGAAGTTAATCAGACTTTGGGACTCTTAGCTTTTTTTCCCCTTACACTAACAGGGATTAAACTCAGGTCCTTGCACTTGCCAGGCAGGCACAGAGCCTCTGAACTATATCCCTGGCCCATCTCTTAGCTTTTTAGAGCCAAACAGCTCTGTGATACTGAGTGAATTATTTAATCTCTTTTATTTCTTCATAAAGTGAAGACACTAAAAATAAGCACTTTGAGGCTACTGTCAGGAACAGATATAATCAACATAAAACAACCATTATATTTGGCTTAAACTAGGTATGTACACAGTTATCTGAGCTGCAGAAGTAAGTTAAAACTGTTGCTTTTCAGATTTATAAAGTCTTTTAAATTTCTTTTTCTTGTGTTTTTGGGTCTAGTGATAGAATCCAGGACCTTGTGTGCTAAGCAATATTCTACTACTGAGCTGTATTCCTGCCTTATAAAGTCTTTAAAAGAATTAAAGGGGGCTGAGGATTTAACTCAGTGGTTCCAGTGGTTCCCTTGCAAAGGCAAGGTCCTGAGTTCGATCCCCAGTAACCACATAACACAAAGCTGGATGTGATGACTCACGCCCACCAGATATCAGTATCACATACCACAATGTCAGGTATAGTGACTCACGCCTGTAATCCCAGCACTCAGGAGGCAGAGGTAGGAGTGAGTTTGAGGCTTGCCTGGACTACATAGTGAGTTTAGGGCCACTCTGAACTACAAAACGAGACCCTGTCTCAAAACAAAAAAAATTAAAGGAATGAAGAAAACTATAGCAATGTCATTATGCTAGATGTTTAGAGACAACTTTGGTAACTTCTTTCATTATCACATCCAGGACAGACAAGCAGAGCAATACCCTGGTCAGGAGGACAACTGGAGACTGATTTCAAAGCTTCTAAGTTCCTTTCACCTGCAGAGGTTGGTCTCAGGGATATGTGGCTCGATCCCACACCTCCAAATCTGTTCATACACTAAGGATTCGGACAAGTGAGGTTTTAGGACTTTAGAGTGACAGCAGTTAGATTGATGGGAAAGATATCAGTGTCAGGGGAAAGGAAAGAAATATGGTTGCTGAGGACTGTCCAGAATTCAGCAAATGCCCAACAAATGATTTTAGAATTCGAGTCTAAAATAATCTAATAAAAAGGAGTATGGAATATCAGTGGGCTAGAGACATAGCTCAGGGTCAGTGTGCCCACCTAATTAAGGTTTAAACAGCTTCGGGCATCTGAGCAGCAAAACAGGAAGGATTAGGGGCCAGAGATGAGTTCTGGTTTGGGTCAGCTATTGTAAGCTATTCTGTCACTTTTTCAATCTCCTCATGTGGGAGTAGAGGACCTGGAAACTTCTCTAAGGTTTCCCACAATTTGTTGGGTCATGTGTCTCAAACATTAAACATCTTGGCACATTTGAAGCTGTAACCTTGCTTGTGGCCAGAGCAGTCAGTGGCAAGTTGCAGAGGCCAGCTGTAGCCAGCAGTGAGGCAGAGGTGACTCAAGAAAGACAGCAACGTGCCAGTGGGTGAAGCTGGAAGCCCACACCATCAGTACCATTGTGGTGACAGCTTCTTCTCTCAGGAACACCCCCCATAAGGGAGAGCAGGACAGGCGGTGAGCCAGCCTCCCACCTCAGGCCTGTTATGCTCCTCTCCTCAATACCAGCCCTGTGGCTTGAGGTTCATTCTGAGGGGAGCAGGGGAATCTGGCCAAGGAGCAAGCATGAGGCTTTTCACATTCAGGATAAGTAATGTGAAAACTGCCCACAGCATCATTTTTCCTTCTTTCTTTCATATTGTTAGCTTTTATTAAATCAACGTCCCCATTTCCCTTCCTGTATGACACACAGTTGGTAGAAAGTGTTTTCAAATCCAAGCCAGAGCTGATAAATAGCAGTGGCTTAATATTAATGGGGAATAAGTTGGGATTGAACTAAAGTGAGGGTTTAAGTAAATAATTACACAAAATCTATGATTTTTATAAAGAAAAAAAATCCCATGCAAGTGTTTCATGTTTTTGTTTTAACATTATGATAGATGGAGCTCATATACTGGTAGAGAACAACATAATTTTAGTCTTGGAAGGAAATATTAGTGTTCGTTTCAGCTCACTAAATATTTATACAGACTGACTTGGTGCTAGGTGCTATGGTTGCAAAAGCAAGTAAGATGAGTTTCTTGTTTTTAAGCAGCTCAAAATACATTAAGGAGACAGATACAACCTGTGCTAAAATTTGGTCTTTTTTAGACTGGAGTCTGTTTTGCACAGTCCCTGCAGGGGCCAACTCATGGGGGATACGTCTTTTGCAGGCTTCTAACTGGGTTCTGCCGGTGGGAAGCTCTGGAAAGAGATTAGAGGGAGGTAAGCGGGGAGAAGGGGGGATTTCTCCCTGCTGTGTCAGGAGCTCTGCAGAATGGCCGTGAGTTGCCTCTGGCCTCCTCTCCTGCTGACAGGCCCACCAGGGCTCTGGGTCTTGGACAGGCCCATCTATTGGGCTCTAATAATACTGCTCCTTGCCTTTATCCTTTCAGCCTGGGAGGGCGGTGGATTCTTTTGTTCATTCACATCTGCGTTCCCCATTAGTCACTCTATCACTTTTTTTTTTCTTTTTTACAGTACCAGGGATAGAACCCGGGTCCTTGTGCATACTCTATCACTTTTATAACTAATTTCTTTAATTTATATCCAATATTTTAAATAATTAACCTAGCTTCTATGTCTCTGACTAAACCCAGACTGATATATTTTTCACCTTCCACTCAGGATAGTATGGTATGACAGCTGCTGCTGCAGGAGTCTGAACAAAAATGTTTGAGATTTCTATCTTTGGGGGTGCACAGCAAGAAGCATCAACTTAGCTGGGAAATTTGGAGACGTTCCTGGGCAGGAAGTAGCACTATCCACACTGAAATCTTGACAAATGATGAGGGTTGGTGCTTGAAAGGTGAGCTGAATCTTAGCAGGAGCAGGAGAAGGGCACTCCACACAGGGAGGCCCAGTGGAAAGAAAGTTTGGCTGAGGCTGTGTGGGTGGCTCTATCACAGAGCACTTGGAGCCCTTCTGAGGAGACTGTAGGTAACTGTGATCCTCACCAAATGTCTAAAGCTGTGATAAGTTGTACTGTAAGGTAAGGAATCAAATCAAGAAGATTCTGGCACAAGATTTATTCAAGGTGACTGATCTGCCTGAGGAGGTACTGATGGAGCCACAAGCAACATGGGAGCACTGGGGATGCGGGGAGGAGTGAATTTATAAGAAACACTGCTGGCAAAAAAGGAGAGAAATGGAAACAGAAATAATAGGGATTTAAGAAGTTTCTACATTCCATCTTTGGGCATTAAAATGCATAATGATGCTTATAAGTGCATAGGTTATAGATAATAAATTTGATTTTTGAGTATGTTGAATCTTTGGTGACCATGCAAACACATAGCTGGAAAGTATGAAAGAGTTTTAGAAATGAAGTCCAGTATTCAAGAAGTGTAAGAGGTTAGGGCTGGGTGTCTATGTTTAGAACATACATACACACACAGCAGACAGTCAAAGCTTGGGAATGGAAGGGATAATTCCCTGGCCACAGGGAGACTTCATGCAGCACTCAATGGCAAGGAACAATACACCTAAAGTGAACCAGAGAAGAACCAGAAAATAAGATGGAAAGGGACAAATAGGAAGAAACTAGAAAGAAATAACTTGGCTGCCTGCAAATTAGTTCCAAGAAGTAGAAGGTAGCCATGACTATCTAATGTTAAAAATATTTTAGTAATTTCTCTCTCATTGCTGAGACAAAATACCTGATACACAAAGTTAAAGGAGGAAAGGTCTGTTTAGCTCACAGTTTACAGAGGTTTCAGTCCATAACTGGCTGGCTCCAAGGCAGCATGGCAAGGCAGACATTGCAGAGGAAAAACAGTTCATGGCACACAGAAGGTAGCAAATCAGAAAGAAGACAAGCCTCTTTCTGTCCCTTATCTTGTATTGTATCCAGTCTACTGGAATTAGGGTAGTATCAAATCAATCAATGGACTAGTTTAGTAACTATTCCCCTTTAATTCTAGCATTACCCCATGTATTAATAACACTAGATTCAGCCACCTCTGAAGAAGCTCCACCAATAAATGCTCGAGACTTTGGGACAACATCTAGACACAAGCCATAGCAACAGACATCAAGTGAGATGATGATGTGTCTTTTGATCTTAAGGTGACTACTCATACAAGGTCATATGGCTCTAGTCCATTGGTTTACAGTAGAGGAAACAGATTCTGGAGTGATGGGTGAACTAGAATGGGTTCAGAGCTATTTACTATAAAGGTGGACAGAATTCTGGCTTCTGAGGGTGAGACAAGATGTTTTCCTCTAAGCTTAATTTTCCACTATGAACATTAGTTATAGGATTCTCCATTAATTCTTTAACTCAAGCCACATCAAGAAATTCTATTCTCGGGCCGGAGGGTTAGCTCAGTGGTTCCAGCACCTGCCTCGCAAGTGCAAGGCCCTGAGTTCGATCCCAGTATACAATGCTGGGCGGGAGACTCACACCCACCAGCCATCAATGCCACATGCCACAGTGCCGGGCGTGGTGGCTCACGCCTGTAATCCCAGCACTCGAGAGGCAGAGACAGGAGGATTGCTGAGTTCGCAGCGGCTTGCCTGGGCTACACAGTGAGCTCAGGGCCAGCCTGAACTACAAAGCGAGACC
>PVIC010008488.1:0-48160 GCA_004025085.1 Thryonomys swinderianus
CCCCCCCGCAGTTTAAAGAACCAATTAAAAAATGGCCATCTGAAATGAACACACTTCTCAGATAAAGAAATGTAAGGGGATATGGGTAAAAATGAGAATTGACTGTGTCATATATTGGTACAAATTCCCCAATGTTATGTGTGATTGTGAGATATATATAAAATGTACCAATAAAGAATTCAATTTAAAAAAATATAAGCAGCAAATAAATATAGGAAAAAAATGACCAGCATCATTGACTATTTGAAAAATTCAAATTAATATAGAGATTCTGTCTCACTCCAGAAAGAATGGAGGTCTTCAAGAAATCAAATCATAGTGAGTGCTGTGGAGGCTGTGGGAAAAAGCAAACCTTCTTTGTATTGGTGAGAGTATGAACTGGTACAGCCACTATGGAGATTGGCATAGAGATTCCTCAAAAAAACTAAAACTACAAATTCCATTTGACCCAGCTATTCTTTTAGTTATCTTCCCAAAGAGTTAAAGACCTCATATTACAGTGATATATACATATCTACTCCTATTTATAGTTGTATGATTAATTATGGCTAAGTCTTAGAAGCAGTCTGTATATCCCTCAACAGATGAATGTTTAAAGAAAATATGATATTCATAAACAAATAAATAATACTGTGCCATAAAGAAGGATAATTTTGAATCATGTAGGAAAATGGGTGCACCTTGAGACCATTAATATTAAGTAGGGGCCAGGGATTTAGCTCAGTTCTGTCACTTGCCTCACAACTACAAGGTCCCATGTTCGATCCCTGGTGCCAAAATAAGAAGAAAAACAAAAAAAGTTTGCACCATCCATTAATATTAAGTGAAGTAAATCAGACCCACTGTGCTTGAATATCACATTGTTTCTCTTATATGAAAAGTGATATATGGGCTGGGGATTTAGCTCAAGTGGTACCATGACTACCTTGCAAACACAGGGGTCCAAGTCCAATCTCTGGTACTGATTAAAAAACAAAAAGTCATACAAGTAAAATCTAAAATAAAAGATAGACAATAGGGAAACAGAGAGAGAAGTTATTGTAATCCAGTATGGTCAATGTATTCTAAGTGTACCTTGATTTAGTGTAATTATTTTATGTTTTAAAGTTTTTTTGAACTATTGCATAGCTCTTAATCTGTTTATGATAATTAACTTTACAAAGACGTTAAATAAATCTGATGCTGACAAGAAACTTTAAAAAACTAATATGGGTGAAAAAGGTGGAAAAATATAGGGATATGTTATGTATATCCCAATTCTCCACAATTAATGTAATCATTACATACTATGTACTAATAATTATTTTAACTTGGAAAAGGGAGCCTGTTTTCAATATTTAAGACTACTGAAGGTAATGAACATGGTATCTTGCTCATGGGATCTTAAGGAATCTGATGATTATTTTTAGTGTTACTGTTGTACAATGACCATTTCCCTGGTAGCACCTTATTTCCGCTACCTAACATAGGAACATTTTCAAAAGTCTGTGTTCAGGCCTAGAGATTTAACTCAGTGGTTCCAGCACTTGCCTAGCAAGCACAAAGTCCTTGGTCCAATCCCTGATAACCACATACAACAATACTGGGTGTGGTGACTCATGCCTACCAGCAATCAGTACCACATGCCACAATGCCAGCCATGGTGGCTCACGCCTGTAATTCCAGCACTCCGGAGGCAGAGACAGGAGGATTGCTGAGTTCAAGGCTTGCCTGGACTACATAGTGAGCTCAGAGCCAGCCTGAACTACAAAGCGAGACCCTGTCTCAAAAAAAAAAAGACATTCAGCAAAGTGTCAGGATACAAAATCAATGGCTTTCTATAAACCTATAATGAACTCACTGAAAAATAAATCAGGAAGGCAGTTTTTCACAATAGCTAAAACAGAGACCTAGGAAGAAACCTAACCATGGAAGTGAAGATTTTCTACAGTGAATATTGCTGAAGAAATTGAAGACGACTTGGGAAGATGGGAAGATCTCTCATGTTCATAGACCAATGGAATTAATATTGTATAGCTCACTTGGCTACACTGGGAGGGCTAATAAGGCCAGTGTCTCAACCCATCCCGTCAGCTTACTTTAGCCAGTGAATGTGGTGCTAAACTAGTCAGAATTCCTACACAAGTTTTCCATGCTCTTTAAAAAAATCAGCAAAAGCACTATTATGAGAAAACAATTCAAAATACAATCTTTAATAAAGGTTAGGGAGAATGCTTTGACATTAGTATTAGAGACAGAGGATATCCAAGAAGGATATTGGTAGTTGTTGGAAAAATTCCAGAGGTGAATACTGTACATGGTGCAAGTTCTATAAAGTCAACAAATTTATTGGGAGAATAGAACTGAAAAGAGTTAAGCTTTTTAACAGCATGAAAAAGCAATGTGAATGACTGACTCACTGGTTTATTTAGCAAGCTTATTTAATTCTACTGAATAAATATATGACACTGAGGCAGATTAAAGAGACACATATGGCAAACTGACAAGGTATAGCATGTGCATTTTACCATATACTCTAGACCTCTTTGTGCCATGCCTTGCTCTAGTAGCTGCCAAAGGAGGTTTGGAGCAGTATCATAGATAAAACTGGACTACACTTGTTTAGGCTCAAAACCCAAGAACAGTAATTGCAGTAGGAAAGGATGAGATGGTTTTAAGGGAAAGAGACTGAAAAACCTGATAGAATTTGGTAATTGTGAAGAAAGACAACAGTCAACTTGGAAGGCCAGATGATGTGTTCTGTTCATTCTATTCTAGATGAGGCCATAATTTTAAGGTAAGTTTGGCAAGACTTACCTATTGATCTAAGATACAGACACTCAGTGGAAGTTGAAATCTTGAGAGAGAATGATTTCTCTAAAAGGAGGCTTTATGAAGAGATGAGGTATAGACTGAATTACAATTAGCAGAATTCAGGAGTCAAGAGGAAAGAGAAAAGGCAGCTCCTCAGCAAACTGCAGGTGTTAGTGCTTGATGTAAAGATGAGCAGTGAGAACATGACATTCAGTGCTGCCATAGGGTCAGAGAGTAAGTGGTAGGCAGTGAAGAGATGGAGACAATAATGTAGGTAACTCACTGTACAGATGAAAGGAGGGAGGCAGTACATTCTAGAGACTGACAAGCTTGCAAGGCCTGAACTAAAGGAGAGAAATTAGAAGCTTATTGATGAAAGTATAATAGATTTTTCAGGATTTAAAAAAATAGGAAAAATCTAATAGAGAGAGATTTCATATGAAATACTGGGTTTATTTTACTTTCAGATAAACTTCATTGAAATTAGTCACTACAGAGAATCTGATATTTATCTGTACACATTTATACATCTTTAATAGCAAAGAACACTTGGATTTTAAAAAGGCAAACACTCATAAGCACTTTCTCTAAGTTGTCAGTACACAGAATGACATTACTGAAAGGTACCTCTCTTCCAGAAAATATTGGAAGAATTCTGTTTGAATAAATATTGCATAACTCAGTGCCTACTTTTACATACCCATATTTGTGGTAAGCTAATCCTAGTTTCCAAAAAAAGGTTTTTGTACTGTTGAAAAGCATTTCTGAAATACTGCCAGCTCCAACTTGTGATTGAAGTTGTTTGGTATAAAATAGGTTAGAAAGGTTGAGATGCCAAGTAGGTATTTAAAGAAGCAGCTTGATTTTTTTTTTTTTTTTTTTTTGTGAAACAGGGTCTTGCTTTGTAGTTCAGGCTGGCCCTGAGCTCACTATGTAGCCCAGGCAAGCCTCGAACTCAGCAATCCTCCTGTCTCTGCCTCCTGAGTGTTGGGATTACAGGCGTGAGCCACCACACCTGGCACTGTGGTATGTGGTATTGATTGCTGGTGGGCGTGAGTCACCACGCCCAGCATTGTATGTGGTTACTGGGATCGAACTCAGGACCTTGCCCTTGGGAGGCAGGCGCTGTAACCACTGAGCTAAATCTCCGGCCCAGAAGCAGCTTGATTTTTAAAAACATATTTGAGTGAGTCACAGCTCTTTTTGCAAAAATGTTTACAATAGTCTGATCAATTTCTACTTTTCCATTGAATATTTTCTTGCTCCTTTTCAATCATCAGCTTTAAATACAAATCATATTGTGATTAGATTTTACCCTACATCATCTCTCTTAGATGTGTGTGTTGTCTGTTGGATTTATACTTAGGATTAAGCAATTATGGTATGAGGGAGATTTGAGACAGTAACTGGTGACCACAGATAAAGAGTGAGTTCTGCAAATCTTATCTTGTTTATCTAATTACTTACCATTCGCTTATCATTTATCTTTACCATGTAAGTGAAGATGAAATTATATTTCACTTGTAGGAAGGTTTTCTTTTTGTTTCACATTCTCATTATTATCATGCTATCTAGCTTCAGCTGATATTAAGTTACTACTATTGAGTTCTCAGTTTTCAAATTTTTATATCTATTTGGTTTTACTAATTTGTGAGCCAACAATTATTCTACTCATTATTTTAATTTTTTTTTTTTTTTTTAGACAGGATCTGGTTTTGTAGTTTGCAAATATTTGTCACTGCTCATGGCTTCCCATGACCAGGATTCTAGGAGTGGCTGTTTGACTTTAGCTTCGGGTCTCATGAAATTGTGGTTCAGCTGTTAGATGGCTGAACTGAAGGCTCTGTTTCTAAGCTGACTCACGTGGGTGTTAGCAGGAGGTCCCACTTTCTTATTACATGGCCTGTCCACTGGGTTGCTTGCTTCCCCAGGAGGAAGAAGGATGGAGTAGAAGCTACACTGTTTTTTAATGACTTAGCCTCAAGGGTGACAGGTCTTATTCCTACCACATTCCACTGGTCATGCAGACTAATTATAATATAATCTGGGTGGAAATTATCTAGGGTGGAAATTAGAGGCTGCAGGAATCTTGAGGGGTCATCATGCAAGATAGCTACTACATATACCATTCTTTGATCTTATAATCTGCCATCATAACTTGATCTATATTTATATTTCTAGAAGTCTAATTCTTTTCTCTTTTTAAAAAAAGTCTTGGTATTCATGACTTTGTCATAAATCAGTTGTAGTTCTATAGTGCAAAAAGTACTTTCTTTATATTGCTAATGTTCAGGATTTGGGGTTTAACAGATTTTTTACACCTTAAACGTAAGTCAGATAAAGTACAGATTTTGTGCTTATTTAAGAAACAAACCAGTTTGAAGGCATCAGGATAGAGCCCAGTGATAGAGAGCTAGCTTGCATGAATGAGGCATTGGGTTCAGTCTTCACTACTCAAAAAAAAAAGCAGGTTTGAATGTCTTTCCATATTCAAGCAATCATTCATTTACTTATTAATTTAGTCACAAATACTTATAAAGGGCATTATATTTTCTTTATTTTTCTACATTGTCATCTACATGGTCTATCTCCCTTTTCTAAAAAAGTTTTATTGTGATATATTTTATATCTCATACAGCTTATTTATTATATAAAGTCTATTTTTCAAGACAAATAGCCTGACAGTATTATCAGGCTTGATCTGGCAATGACCTGATTAATGAGTATGTTGTTCAGTTCCAAGCTACAGTTGCAGCAGATACAAAAAACCACAGCCCTCAGCAAAACATGCCCAGGATACAAGCTGTACCATCTCTAGGAAGAGAGAAAACACAATGAGATGTTATAGAAAAGAAGTAAGATTACAAAGTATAGCCCATCATCTTCCCAGTGCCATGTTACCTGCTAATATCCATACATTTGCTTGACTGGCTAGTGCATGGACCCCGCCCACAGATATTTGCTCCAATCCTGAACATGTCAGGAACATGCCAGTCCCTATTCCAATCTGCTGTAAAACTCTATGCTTTTTCTTCATTTGCCACTAAGGGCTTTGTCACCCTCAGTCAACCTGCACCCAGGTGAATAATGTCTGTGCTTCGTCACAAATATCTAAATTTGAGAACTGTTCTTGTGAAAATAAATATTTGGTCAAGCTATATGTACTTAAGTAAGAAGGTCCAACTTTAGGTTCTCTGGATATACTTTCTTCCCAAAGCAAATAAAAGACACACATGCTTTCTTTTTTCTTCCAGAGACTCCTGTACAAAATTCTAGAAACCTGGGCCAGAGGGTTAGCTCAGTGGTTCTGGTGCCTGCTTCGCAAGCGCAAGGTCCTGAGTTCAATCCCCAGTGACCACATACAGTGCTGGGCGTGGAGACTCACGCCCACCAGCCATCAATACTGCATACCACAGTGCCGGGCGTGGTGGCTCACGCCTGTAATCCCAGCACTCCGGAGGCAGAGACGGGAGGATTGCTGAGTTCGAGGCTTGCCTGGGCTACCTAGTGAGCTCAGAGCCAGCCTGAACTACAAAGACCCTGTCTCAAAAAAAAAAAAATTCTAGAAACCTAAAGGTCCACTGACCATGTGGCAACAGAACGTGGAGTAGTTTTTTCCAATTGGAGCCCTATCATTTTAT
Source organism: Thryonomys swinderianus (assembly GCA_004025085.1). NCBI lineage: Eukaryota > Metazoa > Chordata > Mammalia > Rodentia > Thryonomyidae > Thryonomys > Thryonomys swinderianus. Next base: position 6,435 of record PVIC010008488.1, read on the forward strand.
TCCAGAGCACAGATAAATCAAGCCCTAGTTGAAAAGATAAAAAAAGTTCTAAATTTCCAGTACCCATCAAATGCTGTAGCTACTGGCACTCAGATTATAAATGAGTAGAAACTATATTTTAATTTATGATATTAAAAAATAATGTTTGCATATGCTCTTCAAAAACAAGCAAGTAAAAGCCAAGCAGACATTGATCCAATGTGAAATGCAATAAAAATTTTTTATTTCTCTTCTTTGGGATTTTTTTCTTCTTGTTTCTTTTTTGCTGTGCTGGGTGTCAAACCCAGGCCCTTGTGCTTACTACACAAATGTTGTACTACTAAATTATACCCCCAGTCCTGGGACAATTTTAATTATTTAAGAAATTATGCAACTAGAGCTGGAAGTCTCACAAACCATACACATATACAGAGAGAGAGAGAGAGAGAGAGAGAGAGAGAGAGAGAGAGAGAGAGAGAGAGAGAAAATTAATATAACTGTAGCACAGAAAATAATTGAAAATACTCAGAACAAAAGTAATTGTAAGCACTCTTAATCCTGTCTCAGTGATAGTCATGTATCTCTGAGTATAAATTGCTGTAGGTCCTTCTAAAGATTGTTTTAGTATACACTTGTATAAATTATATTTGTGTTTAAAGAGCTATCAACTATTTTGTAGCATTGCCATGTGCCATGACTCTAGAAAATGTTCTTCCAGCTTCTTAGAGCTCAGTTTTCAGTCTCCAGTTATCAAATAAAAGAAAAACACACACTTCTACCCACAGGAACAAGTGACATTTTTAGGACAGGGTGATCTTAAGTCAAACACATAAATTTTTTTTTCCTCAAAGCAAATGATAACTAGTCACAAAGTAAGAACGTTTAGCTTACATGTAGGCTGTCTTCTGTGTTACAAATCTCTATGTATAAAATTTTCAACTTTTGAGGTTTTACCATCTCATCTTATATACAGATGAAGAAACATGAATATTTATATTATTAAAGTTTATTCAGGGTTTTCAGATCAAAGGAGCAGTCTGCCCTAAAAGTACATCTAGTAACTGCAAAACAAACAAGTGATAAAAACCATTTCACTCCTTTGATGGTTTTGTAGGCTTTTATCTCTGTTGGGGTTTCAGTTGGCCAAGTTTCAAAAAAGATACAAGTTCAAGGTTCTTGTTCCTTAACAGTCTCAGGTCCTAACTCTGGTTTCTCTGAAAAGTGTCTTAATTACAGAAAGAGATGGCAAAGGACAACTTTCTCTTTTCTTGTTTTAGTCTTGCATATACTGTTTAAGCTGTTGCAATAGGAATTTAGGCGTGCATGGTAGTATACACTTGTAATCCCAGTACACTCAGAGTTGAGGCAGGAGGATTGCTGCAAGTTTGAGGCAGCATAGTGAGTTCAAGTACAGCCTGAACTACATAGGTATACCCTATCTCAAAAATAAGTAAATAAATAAACTGCCAATATCACTACTAGCAGAATAACAGATCCTACCACAAACACATTGAAACATTAGGCAACAAAATTTGGGAAGCCAGAACACCTGGCTGTATAACAGTTATGCACTTCTTTAGCACATCATTAAATCCCTCAGTTTTCTTTTCCATCTCATGTTGTATAAAATTCTGAGCTATCTTAGAATTCCATCATTCTTGATGTGTGTAACATTCACTCGAATACTCAGAATGTCAAAAATGTTGTATACTTCTGTTTCTCCAAATAAAATTTAATCTCCAAGTTCCTTTTTACTGTATTGAAGAAAAAGGCAGTTTGTCAATTTCAGATTTTCTTTATTCTCCCTAGGGTTTTTGTTAGCTTTCAAGGGACACTGTATGGTGCATACCTTAAGATAGAGGCCCTGTGGGCTCTTTTGGATAAAAAGTAATGTTAATTCCTCGTCTAACCCTACATGTTTTCTTAATGGCAGGTTGCTCAGCTTTTTTTTTTTTTTTGCTTTATCTTGGCCATCGGACATTTTATCAACCTTCCAAGTGACTTAAAGTTTGTTGCCAACTTCTTTGTACCAGTTACTTTACTGTCTGCTTTTAGCCCTGCCCCTGCCTTTCTTTGTTCTGTTAATATTATACAGGGCAGGAAGTCTTCACATTATAGTTCCCAGACTTTGTGCCAGCAGGCTTATGATTAGGGCTGCTAAAAGTCACTGGTAGGGTATTGGAAAGCAGAAGGTTGGAAAAGAGATTTACCCATGCCTTTCAATTTCTGTCTTGGGCAACAAAGGTGACATTTGCTGAGGTAACAGTATTGCCAAACTTCCAACCCTGGCTGGAGTGACATCTCATCAACAGACTAGAGCAGATTGTAATAGTGATTTCATAAGCACAGGGGTAGGTAGGTATAGGCTTGTGGACACCAACTCAGAGTGTTGGAAGTCTCCATTCTTGGGTTATCATCCTTCTCAGTTTTCACCAACTAATCCTTATTTTATTTTATTTTTTTTTAGAGATAGGGTCTCACTTTGTAGTTCAGGCTGGTCCTGAGCTCACTATGTAGCCCAGGCAAGTCTCAAACTCAGCAATCCTCCTGTCTCTGCCTCCCGAGTGCTAGGATTACAGGTGTGAGCCACCACGCCCGGTGCTGTGGTATGTGGTATCGATTGCTGGTGGATGTGAGTCACCATGCCCAACATTGTATGTGGTTACCAGGATTAAACTCAGGACCTTGTGCGAGGTGCTGGAACCACTGAGATAAATCTCCAGCCCTAATCCTTATTTCTTATCAACTAATACATCCTTTGATATTTTCTCCCTTGTATTACTTTTTAAGCCAAAGCTTTGAATTAAAATTTCTCCAACTGACACAGTTAACTTGATTTATGTTTTCTTAACTAGATCTTATTATACTCATTTCCCAATGTCCAGTGTCCTTGAACCACCATATCACAGGTCTAGTTTCTTCCTATGGCATTCTCTATAAGGGTAAGATGATGCCCCTGCTATTTTCAGGTCCCATAAAAACAGTCAGGATTATTATGGTTGCAAATATTAGAAACTCAATTGAGGAAACATAAAACAAATGAAAAATGTGCTGTAAGACAACAAATATGAATCATGGAGTCCTATTGCTGGGATATCATACCTGCTAGATTACATAACTGGCTCCAAGGCTTCATTCCCCTTCTTATAAATTGCTCTCTCTTCACAGTGTGACTTTGGAGCTCTTCCCTTCAAGACATGAAGCTTAATGTCCCTTGAATATTACTAGAATCTGGTCTGGCTAGGCCTTAGATCACAAGGACTTTGCATAAGGAGTAGTAGGCTTTTTTTTTTTTTTTTTGAAACAGGGTCTCACTTTGTAATTCAGGTTGGCCCTGAGCTTGCTATGTAGCCCAGGCAAGCCTCAAACTCAGCAATCCTTCTTCCTCTGCCTCCCAAATGCTGGGATTACAGGCATGAGTCACCACACCCAATATCATATCATTGTATATGGTTACTGAACCAGGGACCTTGTGCTTGCTAGCAGGCGGCAGAACCACTGAGCTAAATCTCCGGCCCAGCAGTCAGCTTTTTGTTACAAAAACAAATACATGAAGTGATCAATTTAGAAAGTAGAAAGCTTGTTTTGGTCCACAGTTTTAGAGGTTGCAGTCTACAGTTAGTCCATTGCTTTTGGACCTTTGGAAATACAGTACCCAATGGGGACATGTTACAGAGGTGTCATGTTGGCTGAGAAGCAAAAGTGAGATGAGGGGAAGGCTAGGTTCCTAAGATCACCAGTAGAGAAATGCCCAAGACCTAGCCTCATTCTTGTAGGCCACCTCCCAGTTGTGCCACAGGGGAAAACCAAGCACTCTGTGTGAGGACTTGAGGTTCATTCATGATCCAGATCATTGCACACATGTACACTTTTCACTTTCACATCCTCTCCCTGAATTCATGGTTGGGGCTGGGGAGATAAGGGAATAGCCATATACCCTACCCAAAGACAACCTAATAGCCAGTCACAGCTGATTCGCCAACTGACCAAACCAGATAAACGCAGCTGAGATTTTTCGAGGCTGGTTTAGATGAGCAGAACTATTCAGTCAACCCAAAGACTTGTGAAAAATAGGAAATGATCATTAGGAGGGATTGCTATGCAAAATTTAAGTAATTCTTACAGCCATTGCAGTGCCTCCACTTATAGTTCTAAACCAATCAGTGGAATAATTCAATAATAATCACATTTAATCCTAGTCTCACACCCTTAATCCAAGCACCACATTTTAACCCTAGCAACACACCTATAATCCTGTCACACACCATAGACCCAGCCTCCTCTGAAAGGCCCCACCTATGATTGCAGAAGAATTTTGGTGGGGACATCTAGATACAAGGTATACCATATATAGTAAATACCTGATAAATTTTAGCTAGTGAAACTAGTATTGCCATCAAAGAAAAAAATGTTGACCACCAAGTTTAGCAGCATATTGCTAAAACTTCTTTCTGGTAACCCTTGTTGTTGGGTGTATTTGCTACATGCTAATAAAGATCTGCATTTTGGAATTAAATTTAAATTATCACAGGACAATGCCATTGGAAATCCCACACATTTGCCATTCTGATTATTAATCATGTTTAAGGCAGGCCGTCAGATTTTCCTGTATGTTCATGAAAGACTCAGAAAGTTAAGTCAAAGCATACAAAGGCAAGGAAGGCCATTATTCAGAAGTAGCAAACAGGCCTACCAGCCATGAGAAGGGTGCCCATCACAGTCTGATTCTTTTGTAGAATATGATAACTCACAAAGCTTAGAATTTTGGAGAATAGAAAGTATATCCTTATGCACTTTTTTTTTTTTTTTTAATTTTTGAGACAGGGTCTCGCTTTGTAGTTCAGGCTGGCCCTGAGCTCACTATGGTGCCCAGGCAAACCGCTGTGAACTCAGCAATCCTCCTGTCTCTGCCTCCCGAGTGCTGGAATGACAGGCGTGAGCCACCACATCCGGCATTGTGGTATGCGGTGTTGATTGTTGGTGGGCGTGTCTCCATGCCCAGCATTATATGTGGTTTCCGGGGATCGAACTCAGGACCTTGCGCTTGCGAGGCAGGCGCCGGAACCACTGAGCTAACCCTCTGGCCCTCCTTATGCACTTTTTTCTGAAAGTGCTACACAAACTTGGACATGTTAGTAACCATATGCCCAATAATCCTGGCTAGAACAGAAAAGGATAAACATTTAAATACTGAAAGATGGATTGTAGATAATTTTAGATCATACTACATATAATGCACTGAGATAGGAGTTTAGAGGAAGAACTGTCCTTTTAAATAAAAATTTTATTATATAATTATTTGGAGATCACATTGTAATGAATCAACACATTTTAAAAGTACATGCAAAATATCCTAAAGAAGTGTTAATAGTTTCTTATGTTTTATAACTGCACCTACATTCTTTGTGCATATTCACATAGGAAGCAGCTAGAACTGAAGGTAGGCAAAATTCCCTTATACTCTTATCAGAATTAGAAGCCAATACTGTAGTTGTAGTGACTCACTTTTTTCCTTCTGCTTTAGGTCTTTATCTGAGAACCACAGATTGCATTACAATTAGTAAGTAATTAGACATCTTTTGTGAAGCACTTTGAAATGTTTTGGTGTGATAATAAACTGACCAGACTTTAGATTTCCTAACCAAAGCTAAATTTGATTTCTACCAAAATGAGTAATCATTCAAGAAATAACTAAAAATTGACTGAGCCCTGTTTCTTTAATTAGTCTGAAAAATAACTTCAGAGACAAGCATTTAATACATAACAAATTAAACAAGAGATTTCTCCGTCTTGAAATTGTGGCATTCTTTTCTCAATTTTAAAAATATACTATGAGTATGTCATATTGTAACCTGATACTTAGATACTTTTTCTACCTAGAGTATCTTTGAGCCCATTTTATTTTCTCTACATATATTATAATGTAATAGTTGAAAACTAGTATTCGATATTAGTAGGGGTGAGACTCAAAATGAGGTTAACCTAGGTACAACTAATTTGATTACTAATAAAAAATGTTAAAATGTGCCACATGCCAGGGCATAGTGGCATGTACCTACAAACTCAGTGATACAGGGGAGCAAGCTAAACTCCTGACCTGCTAGATATCTGAAGCATGAGTTTGTGCTCTCTAAAATTAAGGAATGAATTCTAGGAACAATGGAGGTTAAAAGTAGGAAAACATTATTGAAAAAGAAAGCTTTTGCCTAAGAAGGAGAGAAAAGGGACTCAAAAGCAGGTGAACCCCACTCACCTCACTTCCCAGGGTTGTTTTATGGAGGAGAGCCATAAGGTGAGGCAGACTTAAGGTGGGACAAAATTATAATCAACCAGTAACATTGCAAGTACAGTCATTTCAGACAAGATTGATTCAATGAGAAATGACAAAATGGGCCGGAGATTTAGCTCAGAGGTTCTGGCCCCTGCTTAGCAAGCCCAAGGTCCCTGGTTCATTCCCAGTAACCACATACACAATATCAGTCACACCCACCAGCAATCAGTACCACATACCACAGTGCCAGGCTTGGTGGCTAGGCCTGTTATCCCAGCACTTGAGAGGCAGAGACAGGAGGATTGCTGAGTTCAAGGCTTGGCTGGGATGCATAGAGAGTTCAGGGCCAGCCTGAGCTACAAAGCGAGACCCTGTCTCAAAAAAAAAAAAGACAAAATGGAGGAACCCATGATCAACCAATACAATAACAAATATAGTTGCTTAGGTAATATTAATTAAATGAGGATCCAGTGAGAAAGACAGGGATCTTTCTTGGGAGGGGTAGGTTAAAACCTTGATCTCCACCCTGGAGATATTGAGGTTTACTTAGAATATCAGTCACTGCTGTTTATTTTACATGGGTGGGGTAGTTTTCTCCTTTGGTAATACTGACCTTCAGTGAAGGTCTCCTTGACTGTCCTCCATGTTGGCTCCTTCCATGGTGGGTTTTCAAGGGCCAGCCCTGACTACAACATCAGTACTAGGGAGATTGAGACAGAAGCGTAGCAATTGAGTGCCAGCCTGAGCTACATGCTGAGACCCTGTATAAAAAAAAAAATGTATAAAGTATTAAAGAAATTTCTGGTCATTCATCTAAATCTACTTTCTAGTCTTTATTCATAGACTGGTATGCATGTAGTCACATTTAATACCAATTTGAGAGCTAAATGCTCTTTTTCTTAGCTTCTCCTGTATCTAGGTGTGACCAGGGTATACTGAATTATATGACAGTTACATATACTTACATTTGGACTTCCATGTGAGAAAAACAAATCATTATTTCTTCCATGTGCCAACGGTCACCTGCACATAATTCAAAAAGAGAGTAGTGGAAGGGACAGCAAAGTGAATTCTGTCAGGAGATACAATCAAAACAAAAGACCATAAGAAGGAATTGACCATACTTCAGTTTATGGTTAGAATTAACAGTTCTGAGCCCTCAATAGCATACCCAATTTCAATAGAAAGAAATCTGCCCTTAAAACTACAAAACAGTTTACCAATAAACCCAGTAAAGGAAGAAAAATACAAACACTTGACTACAGAATGGTACTTGATTATCTACTGGTGGTAATCACATATTACAGACCCCACTGAATTGTTCTGTGTCTGTTGAAGGTAAACAATGAGAATTAGATCCAAACCATGGCAATTAGAAAAAACATTAAGGAAGATTTAAAAACAAATTTTTTTGCTCTTTTTCCCAACCATCTGGTTTTTATGACACGTAAGATCATACATAATTCCCAGTTATCTCCCTGTTCCTCCTTAATCCTTAGCTTCCTCAAGCAACTTTAAACTTCTTTTGAACCAAGAATCATTTGTGGGAGCATGGCCAAACCAGAGAATTCATCACACCTTGGGACAGAGGGAAGGTTGTACCAGATTCATTCTCACAGCCTGGCTAGATACAGTCTTCAGTTTTCAGTTTGTAGCCTCTGACCTTCCTGCCCTTTCAAGTTGTCCTTAGAGGTCACTTTTGCTTGTAGAGATATGGTTGAAATTTCTGGCTTGCAAGTTGACCCTTGGCCCCTAGTTGACAAGGGCCTGTCTTCAGAATCAAACAAAAGGGATCAGAGATTTAGCTCAGTGGTTCCAGTGCCTGCCTAGGAAGCTCAAGGTCCCTGGTTCAATCCTGGTAACCGCATATAACAATCCTGGGCATGGTGACTCACGCCTACCAGCAATCAGTACCACTACCACAGTGCCAGGCCTGGTAGCTCATGCCTGTAATCCCAGTACTGGGGAGGCAGAGGCAAGCAGATTGCTAAATTCCAGGTGTGCCTGGGCCACATAGTGAGTTCATGGCCAGCCTGAACTACAAAGTGAGACCCTGTCTCAAAAAAAAACTAAGAAGAAAAAACCAGAATCAAACAAGAAGTAGTTGTTGGTCAGGTCCTTAGAGGTGACCTGAAACCCAGTTTGGTTACAACCCTCAGAAAAGTCCAACCATCCTCAAAGCAGCTACTGTCCTCAGGCTCTTTTTAGGAGAGTTCCTAGCTTCAGCACTTGACTTGCTTCCTCCAGAAAGTCTCTGACTTTGGTTTCCATCAGTGAAAGACAAAACACAGCCACATCTACAGACCTGTCCTCCAGAGGCACCTGGGCCATCTCCCAGTGAGGCCAAACCAAAGCAGAGTACAGGGTTCTAGATGCTTGAAGCTAGGCAGCCAAAGTCAGCCACTATAAGAAATAGAGGCTGCTAGCCAAGAGCCCTGGCAGTGAAATCTAATGATTTTAGTGGCCACTTCATTTGATTCTAGAAGCAAAGAGAGTAGAGGAGAAAAGCCTCAGGGTCTTCCTGGAAGAGGCATTATGTAGCACCACCAGGCCCTGAGAATAGCTGCCCACTGAGGTATCAAAATTGGGCCCTGTCCAGCCACTGTGCCATGAGGGCTTATTGGGCTTCTGCCCAAGCCTCATAGTTGTCTAGTTTGTGGGTAAGAGGTCCCTCTGATTTCTCTTGGAGGCCTTGGAGACCTCAGCACAAATCTTACCTAGTGCCTGCAGTGGCTGAAATTTGTTCTTAAGTCTCTGCCTGTTCTTTCTTGGTGTTCCACCATTGCTTGCAGATCAGGAGGAGAGGGGTGCATTGGAGAACTGAATCCCAGGCTTTGCTGAATCATTTGTAGTACTATGATGCTTCCAGGATTTATGACCTGTTTGGTCAACATAGTCTGGGCAGTGGGTTGAGTTTCAAAGAGCCTCTTTTTGCTATTTCTGCTTTCTTTTCTAGTCTTTAACAGTCACTACCCAGAAGATCTAGTTTGCAGCATTTTTTCTTTTCTGCTTTGTGGTCCTCACAGTCATCTTGAAGTGTGCCCCATTTTTAACATTTCTTCTTTTCTTCCCTACTTTGGCAAAGGCACTAGCAAATGAGGACTTGTAAGGGGCATTTCTCTTTCTACCTCCTCAGAGTCACTAACAGGTTAGGCTGATAGATTGCTGGGAAACAAATGCTGCTTCTAGAATCATTCTGGTGCCCAAGAGCTGGCAGTGCCTGGATCCCTACCATGCCTCACATCTTGAATTTGACACCTTGATCTGTGTAGCTGCTACTGACAGAAGCTGTGAGGTGATGAGACTGAAGCCCATGACTACCAGAGTTGCCCCACTCAGACTCCTCTGGAAACGTGGGTGGGTCACAAAAAGATTCTCTCCACATGCTGAATGTGACTCCCTCCTCCAATATCTTAACATTAAAGCATTTATTTTTCAAAATTACTTTTCTGATAAATTTTAAGGTAGCAAGAAGGAGCCTGGACCAAGAATTAGAAGACAGAGATTCAATTTCTGCCTTTAATTTGTAGTGTGATTTGGGGCACTAAGGAATTTAATATGCATCACTGTCTCTTACCTGCCCCACGAGAAGGATTAGACTAAAAGATCTCTGAGATTTTCCCCCTAAATAACAATATTTTAAAATTGTAAATTAAGCAAACCTCTAAAATATTTATTTGATATGCTGAATTGATGTGAATATTCCTAGATTCTTCTTTCAAAACAATCTTAGAAATGGTAGCATCCATTGGATAATTTTAGTAGGGATTTGAAGCAGACATCCCATAATTTTATACTATAAATTTATACTTTATCATAATAGTAGCTGGCTGTGCATCTCAGTAGCTGTGCCTGAAGGACACAGGAAGCAATCGCTGTGCGTACTTACTTAATATGATGAATAGCAAGTTTACATGCCTGTGTGCAAAAGTGTCAAAACAAGATATTTGCTCATGTAATACTCTTAACAGATTTTGAACATTTTTACAAACGTCACAAGGAGTAAAATACATCCACATCAGTCTCTTGTTATGTAAACATGTATTTTACCATAATGGGATGTGAGTGTGACTCACAGTAGTGGTGCCTGGAGAAAGCACAAATGCGTCTGTGCATTCACTTCCTTGGAAGACAAATGGCAGTGTGTGTACAGGAGCTCCAAAATAGTTAAATTTTACCCAAGAAATGCTCATTGCTAAATTTCTGTGCATTTAGGATTTACTTATCAGGGCTTTGTCATGGTAGTTACAGGAATATAAAAGACTTAAGAAAAAGTGATTGCTGTGGGCTTGAGCTTTATGGAATAACAGTAACACAGATTTGGTTTCCTTCAAAACTGCCTGAGGTTTGATGACAAAATCGCCTTCCAAGAAAGAAGATCTGATAATCTGGCTGCTGTCTGCTCATTGAGAGATTTGTGAATAATTGTCAAACAGTTTATATATCATCAGAATACATGACTATTGAAGAACATCTTGGTTCATGAAGCTACATCATGTTTGCTGTAGCATTAAGCACATGCCCCCCCCAAAATCCCACCAAAATATCACATAAAAATGAATGCCATCATAGATATGAATTATTATGTTTTCAATTTAGAAATTTATCCTGGAACTCAGCCACCAGATCCGTGTGTGTGTGTGTGTGTGTATGTGTGTGTGTGTATACGTATATATATATATATATGTATATGTATATATATATATATATATGGCAGTATCCTGAATGATGTGAACAAAATTTTTGCTTCTATCTCCCAAATTAATTGAAATATGTCATTCAATAATTGATTAACCAGTTCCCAATTGATGTTCCATTTGCTAATAGAGCATAAGTTGACCAATGTATGAACTATACATATGAACAAAACAGACATTCCAAGTGAAATGCTGTAATTTCAAAACAGAGAATTGTGTAATACAATCTTGGGATTTCAGAAAGATAAAACATTAATCTTATATATGGTAAAGAATTGGTACTACTGATGTCAGCATTGCATCATGATGGAAATATTGATAGAGAAACCTTGGCATAATGGAACTCTGAGGTAGAAATTTTCTGCAACAAAACCAGAGGTGGAGTAGATGCTGTTGATGAATTATGCAGCAACTATGAGATCTTGTGAAACACAGAATTGCCCATTGGTTGTATTTTACTTGATCCTGAAGATGTGTGGCATAAGTAATTTGATAGTTTACAAAGAAAATAGCAAGTGCAAGGTACCATGAAGAAATCCAGGCAGATTAGGCCTTTAACTCACAAGAGGGCATTTACAGCAGAGGAAAAATAAAATGTTTCTGTTAAGGCAACTATCCAAAAACGTTGTGGAGCATACTGTTGAACTGACAGGTGACACAGGAAGGTGCAGCATCACAAAGACCTGCAACAACAGGAAAATCAAGAAGATGTCAACTGTGTCCTATAAAAAAAAGACAGGAAAACAAAACATATGTGTTATCAGTGTGACACTTGTGTATAGAACATTCAGTTTTTATGTATGAAGACTCCCTGGAATGTGCAAAGATTGTTTTTTGTTTTAGTTTTTTGAGAATGGGTCTCACTTTGTAGTTCAGGCTGGACCAAGTTAGTCTCAAACTCATAGCAATCCTCTGGCCTCTGCCTCCTGAGCGCTGGGATTATAGGCATGAGCCATCATTGACATTGTGGTATGTGGTACTGGGGATTGAACTTGTTACCTTGCACTTGTCAGGCAGACACTGGAGCCACTGAACTAAATCTCCAGCCCTCTTTCTTTCTCTGTTTCTTTGTTTCTCTCCCTCTCTTCCCTCCCTCCCTCCCTCCCTCTCTCTCTCTCTCTGTCTCTCTGTCTCCCTGTCTCTGTCTCTCTCTGTCGCTCTCTCTCTGTCTCTCTCTGTCTCTCTCTCTCTCTCTCTTTTCCTCTCTCTTTCTTTCTTTCTGCACTGGGGATCAAACTCAGGAACTTTTGCTTGAGCTAAATTCCTTGCCTTGAAGCAAAGACTACTTTTATGGTAGATTTTTGTTTGTATTTTCATTGTAGTTCACAACGGTTTTTATTTCTGATGTTATCTTTTAGGTTTTTAAAGTAAATAAACAGCTGATGTGAAAATGGTATCTATTCTAAGCATGCATTACATATCTGATATTTTATTTTATTATGCTGATATCTTATTTTCCTGCTAAGTGCACATTGTGCAAAAATCCCTAACTAAACAAGACAAGAGTGGTGACAAAAAAGGAAAGAATGCACATGTGCCTGCCACAGAAGAAAGGAAAAAAAGCATATGTGCTGTCAGTATGAGATGTGTGTGTATAGAACTTGCAGTTGTCATGTGTGAAAATTGCCTTTGGTTTGAAAATTGAAGCAAATATCGTTTTCATTTTTGTGGTATAGTTCTATTGGTATTTTCATTGTCATTCATATAGGAATTTATTTCTTTTGTTATTTAGATTTCGTACACCAGAAAACAGTTGATTCTGAAAATTCTGATGCTTTTTAAATAAACATTCAATAAATAACAATAATTGAATATTTTATTTTTTGTATTTTTCCTGTTAAATACTCATTGTTTAATACAATAACACTTATAAAATTAAATAATTTATCAATAGAAACATGCCAAAGAATAACTGGATATTTTACACCCACAACAGTGTGTCTTTATGACAAAATTGGCATTATGCCCCACAATTAAAAATGATAGTAACTATGAATATCATTTCCCTGAAATTAACCTTTAGATTGATTATCATTATTTTATATTTGATGATATAGTCAGGCATGGGGGCTCATGCCTATAATCCAAGCACTTGGGCGGCAGAGGCAGGAGGATTGCTGTGAGTTCGAGCCTTGCCTGGGCTGCATAGTGAGCTCAGGCCCAGCCTGAACTACAAAGCGAGATCCTGTCTCCAAAAAAAAAAAAAAAAAACAATTTCAATGCAGAACTCACAACTATAACTCAACGTTAAACACAGAATAAGTTATGAGAAAGTCTACGAACTCATTACTAAAATAATACTTTTGTATATTTGTGAATGTATGTCTGTGTGTGCATGCATATGCATTTGCCTTTCATGCCTCTTAGTATGGCCTCTGAATTAACCAGTGCTTAACTTTATAAAGAAGACAGTTGGTATTGTAAGAGTCTTTGTTTAGACCTTAGCAATTATAGAAATAAAATCATTACAAAGATGAACTACAATATTTTATCAGAAGGCAACACTAGCCATTTTTGTAGCTCAGTGTCATTTTCTTTTCAGAAACCATGAATTTGCCTTCTTAGAAGCCACTTACTTTTACAAAGCTTCTCCCCCACCTCCCAAGCCCACTTACTCTGCCCCTGTACCATTGATTGATGGTGAAGCAAAGGTTGACCTTTCTCCACCAGCTTGTACACAGGCACTGAAACATCTCAAGGGAGCAGCCTGGCTATCTTTCACAAAATGTCTTGTGTAGTTTTAGCTGCAGAACATTCATCCTTTGTCTATAGTAGATGTTGACATCTATGTTCTATAGTTAACATATTTAACATCGTTTTCGGTGGTTTCAAATTTTTATAGATTTCACCCAAATCATATCATCAATTCATATGGATTCCTCTTTGATCCTCAAATAAAAGCAGTTTCCTAAAAGTTGACCTAAATCAGAATCATCCATCAGAAACTAAACAACTAATTAAATTTCTCTACAGATTTTTGTGCCATTTTCCCAATCCTTAGCTGATATATATATATATTGATTTTACAATTTCACAAAGAAAATCACAAATTATTTAGAAGATGGCATATTGTTTCATCAGCTGCTAAATGAATACAGACAAGGAAAGGAAAATCTTTAAGGAGCACCTGCTTTAAATGCAAAACATATACTTCAGTTTACCCACCAGCTGTCCTCATTATTCTGCAAAAACCATGGGAATGTGGGATCACACATGGTTGACTTTAGTATATTGACATAAATGCTGGGGGCCTTTAGGTAACTAAAAGATGTCAAGCATAATAGTTGAGGACATTCTGAATCATGATTAACCTGAAATTATTATAAAGTGAGCAAAGACAGAGTAAGCAAAATCTATGTGATTTTCAGAAATGTAGAAAGGAAAGTAGTAGAAGCAGAAAACTCAAACTTGTGCACAAAACATGGTTTAAAAGCAAGTTTTCAACTCTTAAAAACAATGCTGAGCCCATTCATAGAGGAGAAACTCACTGGTGAAAAAGATTGTGTTAGCCAGCTAATGTTTATTCTTGTTTTAAATTACATGACTCCTCTTCATTAGCAAAGATATCGCATTTAATTTTAAGGCAGATAGACTTTTTTGCCACAGTACAACTATAATGAGAAGTAAATGCAAATTATTTAGTAAACCACCATCAAATTCTCTAACCAATTCATTATCTTAAAGTGCTAAATGTTCATTCCATTGCTGGGTGGATTTTGTCTGGTACAACTTGAGAGATTTTACAGACAACAGACAAGGATCTCCAGGCTTGGAAAATGCGTCAATGTGTGGGTACAAAAATTCCTCGCTTCTGTTAAATTATTCATACTGCTTGTCATGCAGTTAACAACTGTACCTTCATTTTGTTATATCAGTTCATTTTATGTCACACAAAAGCTTTGTTAAAAGCTATTAATGTAGCCGGGTGTGGTGGCTCATGCCTATAATCCCAGTACTCCGGAGGCAGAGACAGGAGGATTACTGAGTTCGAAGCTTGCCTAAACTACATAGTGAGCTCAGAGCCAGACTGAACTACAAAAACGAGACCCTGTCTCAAGAAAAAAAAAAAGCTATTAATGTAATAAATGAGTGATACTGGATTAGTTTAAAGGCCCATGTAACGGCTGGGGATTTAGCTCAAGTGGTACCGCACCAGCCATAGACACACAAGGGCCAGAGTTTGATCCCCAGTACTGGGGGAGGGGGAAGACCCATGGAATGTATACATTTTATGAGAAAATATTTTCAAAAAGCAAGAAACTAACAATTTAGCTTTCTCTCTGATTGACTTTATACTCACAATTTAGCTTTCTCTCTGATTGACTTTATACTTCACATCCATACCTTAAAGAGATAGTATCATTTCTATTCTTGTTATCAACTGGAATTTTTTCCAGTTTTTTTTGATACAGAGTCTTGCTGTGTAGGGCAGGCTAGTCTTAAACTTGCTATATTGCCCAGGCTGCCACTGACCTCATGGTAATTCTCTCACCTTAGTTTTCTGAATTCTGGGACTACAGGCATGTACCAACACACAGATTCAACTTGAATTTTTGATTTGTGGGTTTTTGCATGAAATACAGGAGCAGCTGGTCTAGTGCTTTATATCCCTGGATTTTCTAGAATGTTAATTGAAAAAGGAGGTTTTGGGCCAGAGATTTAGCTCAGTGGTTCCAGCACTTGCCTAGCAAGCACAAGGTCCCTGGTTCAACCCTGGTAACCACATACAATATTGGGCGTGGTGTCTCACACCCACCAGCAATCAGTACCACACACCACAAATGCTGGGCTTGGAGGCTCAAACCTGTAATCCCAGCACTTGGGAGGCAGAGGCAGGAGGATTGCTGAGTTCAAGGCTTGCCTGAGCTACATATTGAGCTCAGGGCCAGCCTGAACTACAAAATGAAACCCTGTCTCAAAAAAACAAACAAACAGAAACAAACAAACAAACAAAAGGATGTTTTGCCATGAGATTTTCTCTACTAGATGTACGAAGTGCTGAGATCCAATTTCCTTACTTTTACCATTAACTTTAATGCCTTTGTATTATAAATTTTAGGCTCCTTCACTTTGCAATCTTTTGTTCCTTAACTTTGCCACATGTTCACCTTCCCTGAACATTTCCTACATGTAGGTTGGTGATACTCTGTCACCATCAAGACTTTGAACAGAGCTGAAGTAACTCTTGTCTTCTCTACTCATCCCTTTTCAGGCAATTGCCATCACTTTACCCAGTCGTCGAAGTCTCCCTCAACTCCCTTTAGACTGTGCTGCACCTGCCATTTTGACCCTTCTAGTGCTGTTCATTGACTTCTGTGCTGAACTTTTCATGACCTAGGCATCATTATTTTGACCTCACAGACTTCTTTGTCTCCAGTTTCTTGTCAAGAGAATGCTATTGAAAGATAGGAACCTGAGGACCAGATCCTCTGTAAAGTGAAATGTGTCATTAAAGTGATTACAGGGTCTGTTTAGAGCCAGACAGAAGTATGAGAGGCATGCAAGTTCCACTCAGGATTATAAGAATATAAAATGTTTCCAGAATCCTGTCAGGCAGTGAAGAGGCAAAGAGGACCAAATCAAAACTTGAAAGAAGTTAATTGCAATTAGGGTAAAGATCTAGCATTTTAGGTATTCCAGTTAGGTGATTAAAATTGTTTTGCAAGCTCATGGGCTTGTTGACATACTTTATATATAAAAATATATGCAGTCTATTTTGTAATCAAGCATAATCATGGAAGTATAAATCTCAAGCCTCATTTGTAGTTTTAAATTTCTGAGCAAAAAAATAACTATTAAGATACTAGGACTTTGGCCAGGTGTGGTGGCTCACACCTGTAATCCCAGCACTCGGGAGGCAGAGACAGGAGGATTGCTGAGTTTGAAGCTTGCCTAGGCTACATAGTGAGCTCAAAGCCAGCCTAAACTACAAAGTGAGACCCTGTCTCAAAAAAAAAAAAAAAAAAGACACTAGGACTTTGATTTTGTAACCTCCTTCTACATAAGATTATAAATCTTCACTAATTAAGTAAATATCTTTTTACTCAAGAATTAAAACAATACATGATGTAATGAGATAAATCAAACCGATGGTACTTGTACTTTTACTTTATTTTCTGGTAGTGTTGGGGATCAAGCCCAGGGACTACTGCTTGCTGAGCAAATGCTCTATCACTGAGAAAGATTCCTAGCCCTTCTACTTTTATGTAAGAATATTTTACACATTCATTAGGGAAATGTGAATATTTCTTTTTCAATGAAAGATTGCATATGCGATTTCCACTGAAATACTCATTTGGTTTAAATATGTGACTCAAGTAAAAAAGTCTAATCCAATTAATAATTATTAAAATAAGTTTGGAAATATTTAAAATAATTATTATTCACATTTTATAGATATAAGGTATTACATTTAAAGGAGTTATTTAGGAGCAGAGGAAGGCTTTATTTGTCAGATTTGTAAGTGGGCCTGTGCAAACACTTGAAATGCTTACACAAACTCAGATCTATTAAGCTTATATATATAACTCAGAGTGTAATAAAGTAATTAAGCAGAAATATGTAAATGATTTTAATCTGTTCAGCAAGAACTAATTGGATCATATTTCAGTCAAAGAAAAAATAAAAGAATTCTGAAAGTGGTTATTTGTTTTTCATGGAGTGGGAGATATTGCTGAGGGTTGAACTCAAGGTCTTGGCCTACTAAGCATATGCACTAGCACTGAGCTACACCCCAGGTGGTGATTATTCTTAATTAATTGGATTAGACTTTTTTACTTGAGTCACATATTTAAACCAAATGAGTATTTCAGTGGAAATAGAAATAAATAAATAGAAAATTATTAGATTTTCAGGTGCAAAATTTGGATGTTGGCATGAAGATCTTAAAAAATCCTTTAAACATGAACTAAAACACTTAACCTAACCCTTGACACTACTTTACTTTCCTTCCGTAATTTTCCTCCAGTGCAAGGATATGTAAAGCTACTTTATAGTTCTCCTCCAGCTTCTTCCTATTTTCCAAGCCCAGGTGGAATTCTACATCTTCAGAATGTCTCCTCTAAATTCCAGCTCTTGATTGCTTCTTTATTCGTATCCTAGCTAGTATTGTTTTGCTCTGTGGCATTCACTTTGGACTTCACTGAAGATTTTTTTTTTCAGTCAAAACAATGTCTCTCACCCCACCTGAAATAAATAGCTTCACATTTGTATGCCCTCTGATATGGTACTAGCCAGAGTTGTCTGATCAAATTCTTGACTGCATGACTTAATAATATATTTCAACAGATTTTTTTAATCTAATAGATGTATTGAGATATAATTTGCATGCTATATATTTTTTCCATTAAAAATGCTTGATTCATGTTTTTAATTGAATTCTTTATTGATACATTGTATAGACAGCTCACCATCACACTCAACATTAGGGAATTTGTACCATATATGACACAAGTTAATTTCATTTTTACCCATATCCCTACTCACCCCACGACTCCCCACCCCCATATACAAGTGCTTTCTTTTTCTTTTCAAATCATATTTATTCTTTCCCCTCATTACTTTCCCCTACCACATTCCCTTTGCATATTTCCTATTTCACAAAATCTATCATACATTCTAGAACATATTTACATCTACAGGTTCTCATACCAGAGAAAAGATATGGTATTTACATATCGGTGATCTATTTAGTTTATTTATTAGTGTCCTCAAGGTGTGTCCATTTGCACATAATGAATGAAACTTGTTCTTTATGGCAAAGTAATACTCCATTTTATAAAAACAACAACAACAACAACAACAAAACATCTTTATCCAGTCTCCAGTTGATGAGCATTTGGCTTGTTTCCAAGATTGGGCTATCACAAACTGAGCTGCTATGAACGTGGGTGTACATATGTCTTTCAAAATGCTTCTCTTAATTCCTTTGAGTATATTTCTAGCAGGGAAATAGCAAGGTCAAATGGGACCTCTAATCCTAGTTTTCTGAGGAATCTCCACACTGATCTCCATAATGGTTGCACAAGCCTATAATCCCACCAACAGTGGAGAAGGATTCCTTTCTCCCTGCAGCCTTGCCAGCATTTATCACTGGTTGATTTTGCAATAACAGCCATTCTTTGTGGAGTGAGATGGAATCTCAGTGTTGTTTTCATCTGCATCTCTTGAATGACCGTTGATGTCAAACATTTCTTCATATGCTTCTTGGCTGCTTTTACTTCTTCCTCTGAGAAGTGTCTGTCCTTTCACATGCCCGTTTTTTAATTGGATCTTTAAACTTGGGACTGATTTTTTTTAAGTTCTTTATATATTCTAGATAGTAGACCTTTGTCTGAGAAACAGCTAGTAAAGATATTTTCCCATGTTGCTGGTTGTCTTTTAGCTATGCTAGTGGTTTCTTTTGCTGTGCAGAAGCTTTTTAGTAGGATGAGATCCCATTTGTTGATTCTGCTAGTTCTCGTGCTATCGAGGTTTTGTTCTTGTAGTCTCTGCCTAAGCCATTGTCTCTAAGAGTTCTACCTAACTTGTTGCTTGATTCTTTTTTTTTTTTTTTTTGCTTTTTGGAGACAGGGTCTTGCTTTGTAGTTCAGGCTGGCCCTAAGCTCACTATGGTGCCCAGGCAAGCCGCCGTGAACTCAGCAATCCTCCCGTCTCTGCCTCCCGAGTGCTGGGATTACAGGCGTGAGCCACCACGCCCAGCATTATATGTGGTAACCGGGATCGAACTCAGGTCCTTATGCTTGCGAGGCAGGCGCCGGAACCACTGAGCTAACCCTCTGGCCCTGCTTGATTCATTTTAAAAATAAATTTATGACATTGTTGACATTTGCCAAAGTTCAGTTTGAAAATATTTTTGCCATTACCCAAAATGCTCTTGATAATTTAACTTCCTACTTTCCTATACATTTCCTTTGTATTTCTATTGCCTGATTACTCTGGCTAATATTTGGAGAGTTATGCTGAACAAGAGTGGTGATAGTGGGCATCCTTGCTCCTGATTTTAGAGGAAAAGCTTTCAACTTCTCCCCATTTATTGTGTTATTGACCATTAGCTTATTAAAAAATGACTTTTCTACACCTATTCTCTTCAGGGTTTTCTTTTCTTTTTTTCATGAGTGGATGCTGGATTTTGTCAAAGGCTTTTTCCCTATTTGTTAATATGATGGTCTGATATGTGCATCTGCTTCTGTTTATGGGATATATTACATTATTAATTTGTGTATGTTGAACAATCCATGCCTTCTGGGATGAAGCCTACTTAATGATGATGGATGATATTTTGATGATCTGTAGCACTCATTCTGCTGGTGTCTTGCTGACTCTTGTATCTGTGTTCATTTAAGAAGTTTGCTTGTAATTCTCCTCCTCCCCTATATTATTATTATTTTTTAAAGTCTTTTTCTAGCTTTGGAATCAGAATAATGCTGGCTTTCAGGAATGACTTAGGAATACTCTGTTGGGAACTGCAGGTGGACTTGGGTTCTTAGCTCTTGTCTTTACCTTTGGTGGTGGCAAGGTCTTCAGTGGTTCCATGTGCTGTGATGTTTTGGGACAGAATTACATCAGGATCTTCATCTTCAAGGATTATTGCTGACATCTGCCCTGTGCTATGGGAATTTCATCCACATAATTGCTGGCATCTGCCCTTCCTTATGCACACTGGATTGTGGACCTGAAAGCTTGGTACCAAAAACAAGTGTGGTGAGCTAAGGTATTTTGTCTGTTGCTGCCCAGAATGGCAAGAGTTGAGCCTGGGCTAAGCCTTTTATTTATTTATTTATTTTGGTCTGGATTTCAATTTCTGTTTCAGGAGTTTTTTGCCTTGTACTATCAGATTCATGAGGGATTGGGGCTTACTGCAAGGATTCTATCTGTGGCATCTTCCCTTGCATCCCACAGTACTCCTTTCCTTTCAGTTTCATTAAAGAATTTAAGAAGTGTTGGCTTTAGGTCTTCCATGTACTTGTAGGATTTGGCAGTGAATCCTTTGAACTTGGACTTATCTTAGTAATTTTTTTAAACATTAATTTTATTGTCTGCTATTGGATTATTCAGGGTACTTTATATTTTCTTGATTCAGTTTTGATAATATGTATCTAGAGCTCTATCAGTGTCTTATGGTTTTTCCAACTTACTGGAGTACAAGTTCTGTGAGTAATTACTAATAATCTTGACTTTTGCAGTTTCAGTTTTTCATTTCTAATTACACTGATTTATGTCTGTTTTTTGGGAGTAACCCCTAAAGAGTTATATATTTCATCTATTCAGAGGAAGTCTTCACTGATTCTTCATATTTTTCTACTCTCAATTTCATTGATTTCTGGTATGATTTTCATAATTTCCTTCCTTGTACTATTTTACAGTTAGATTGTCCTTGAGTTTTTTAAGACTTTGAGGTACACCATTAGGTTATTTATTTGAGGTTGCTGTGTTTTTCTGATGTGACCATTCATAGCTATAAGTTTCCCTCTTCGGACTGCTTTCTTTGTAGTATATTTTACTGGCATTATTGTTTAGTTATCAGAACCAGTTTCTTCTTTGATTTCTTCTGTGACCCACTGATTATTAGAGTATTGTTTAATTTCCATTATTATTGTATAATTTCTGAGTTATTTTTCCACTGGTGTCTACGTTCATTGCACTATGTTCTAATAATACATATAATATACATGGTTATAAATATAGAATATATAGTAATATGTATGTCAACTCGGCAAAGTTAACAAAGTCAGCAAATATAATAGTGTCAAAGGCAAACTGGATATTGATATAGCATAAATCAATAATATTCCACTCAGCCATTGAAGAGATCAGTAATTATAGTATAAAGACCAATACAAACCAAATTTGACATACAATAAATATCTACTAAATGCAATAACTGTACTTCCACTAATAACAGAAAAGTATTAGCATAGATTTAAATAACTACTCAAAGATTCCTAGGTTTAATGTTTGTACAGTAGTATCTCAGTTTATCAACTTTATTTTGAAATTTTTGGGAAGATGGCTGTGTTTATGTTTGTTTGTGGGAGATAGCTGTGCTTGTGTTTGTAACCTGATGTGAATATTTTCTGTCACAAAAGAATATTTTCTGTCATGAAGGAGGTCTCCCCATGTGTACCCCAGTTGGCTGCCCGAAGAGGGTTCACACAGGACCAAACAGTGTTTGGCAGATGTCTGAATCATGTTAAGATTGAGGGACTGCATTTCAGAAAAGAAGAAATCTTCAGGGAGGGAAGATCACCTTCAGTGTTCCCTGACTATCTTACTGTATCAGGAGCAGCCTGACCACCTTACTGAGAGTATAGCAGAGGAGGAAAGAATTATAATACAGGATCAAAAGTTTGTATAATTGGGGGCCCAGGATCTGGTCTTAGTTTTTATTAGCTTAGACCATGAGTTCTGGACTTGTCACTTGTCAGTATTTATTGTTTACACAACATAGCAGTGGTATAAAGGCAGATGTAGGGATCAGTGGACCAAGGCTTTGATGAGAGCCAGGCTGTAAAAAGAAAAGAACATTGCATTCCTGCAAAGGACAGGTCATAATTAACAAGCCACCTGAAAAACACTCCCTTAGAAATTATGATCAAAAATTTCAAGAAGGGATTTATAGAAGATCATGGTCAGAAACTTGCTCTAAAGAAGCATAGAACACTTGGTGAGAAAGACTGGCTGACTTTTCAGGTTGTATAGCCCCCACAAGGCTCATTTGAAAGCAAGCTGTGGTGGGGAATCCCAACATGGAGAGTCCTGGACACGTGGGCCAATTTCCATATATTGACTCTTGGCTGTCGTTAGTTCTTTGCCCACCACCTTGGCTGAGGGTTTCCATAGCAGCCATTTTCAAGGGTAACCTAGATGACCTGGCCTTAGATGTATCATGCATCCCATTCCCAGACCAATCTGCTCCTTGCAGGCACAGACATTGCCCCTGGCTCCAAGACCCATGGCACCTCCAGAACCAGCCTCTGCAGCCCTGAGATGGCCCCATGCTGGCGATAGCCTTGATGGCACCCCTGTTCCAATTCCACCACACATCTAGTTGAGTCTCCTATTCGGTCCCAAATTCTGCATCCTCTGCTTCTTTCGCAGTGACCAAGGCCTCCTTGTGTTGAAACTCCCCAGAATCAGGCTGTCAGCTCTCCTTGAGAAAAAAGGGCTGGCAACTGTTGAAGCAGTTGTTAAGGTGACCTTGGGATATCTAATTGAAACACTATACTCTCTTTTACCCTGAGAGACCACAGGCCCTCACTATCTGGTCCTGTCCATCTTCCAGACTCACAACCCCACCTGGCCAGACTGTTGCCAGCTCCTAACTATGTTATTCAGTATAGAGGAACACCAGCATGTCCTGGCTGCCACTACCAGGTGGATGGAAGAATGCCCTAGCACATACCTCACTCCAGGTGATAGGACAAAGGACTGGTGCCCCACAGAGGACTTGAACTGGGATCCAAACAGTCCAGACCAGGCATCCATGTCATAGGATTATAGCAAGGGCACTAGAGAACTGCTTGTAATATAAGGGGTTTCAGAGGGAAGTGCAACTGTGCTGTACAGAAGTAAAATACCTGGGATTCTGTCTGCACATGGGAAAAAAGAAAACTAGGAGAAGTTCAGAAGTCAGTGATACAGAATATGCCCAAACTCAAGACCTGGAGACAATTACAAGAGTTTTAGGGATAATCAGGTTTATGTGGAATATAGTTCCCCAATTATATGATACTAGCCAAACCCCTTTATGAGGCTACAAGGAGGGGAGGAAAAGATCCCTTGAACTGAGAAAAGAAGCAAAAATTCTCTTTCAAAGCCCTAAGGGTAACTCTCCAAAAATCACTAGTGTTGGACCTTCTTGACCTGAGCAAACTTTTCACCAAGGAGGATGACAAATTGACTCTAGGCCAAGACATATGAATGTGAATCCCACATGGTGTAGTTACCCTTATGAATGCTATGGCACCTAACCCAATACCAGAGTTTGCTCTTTAGGAACTCTCAAATCAAGATGGAGATCTCAAACAACCTAGACTGAGCCACCATTTTCCCCTAGATTGATGGGTACATATGTGATTGTGAAGAAGTCATAGAACAAACATCTATTCCAGTCAGCCAGTCTGTGCCACCAACCTCTTCAACAGCCATACCTGGCAAACTTTTGCTACGAGTTCTTTATAGATAAGAGTAGCCATCTAGATGAGGCCAGCAAATGAAAAGCTGGCTATGTGGTTGTGACCTTGGAGAAAGTTGTGGAATCCCAGCCACTGCTTCAAGAGACTTCAGCACAAAAGGCCAAGCTGATTGGCCTAACTTGTGCATTAGAGCTTGGAAAATGAAAGAGATTAAATATCTACCTAGATTCAGGGTATACCTTCCCAACAAGCCTTTTGACAGAGAAAGAGCATTACTTAGAGCAGGAGGCAAAAAATCAAATACCCCAGGATATACTTTGGCTCCTAGAAGTGGTCTGGGCTTCTAAGGAAGTTGTTGTCTACTGTGGGACATCAGAAAGGAAGCTCCAAAGGACAGTTAGGCAGTGGCAAAGCTGACCAAAGGCCAGGGTAGAAATGCTGTATATCTTCCCTTGAGCCCCTGGGAGAAAAATGAAAAGCTGGCATATATATCAGAGGAGATCCAATGGGTATCCCAAGAAGGGGGAACCAAGGGAGAGGATGGATGGCACTGGTTCCCAAATAGCCAGTTTGTAGTGCCATTCTACTTGGGGTCTCAAATAGTACAAGCTACACATGAGACCACCCATCTAGGAAGAGAAAAACTAGACTCTTCAGCTGTTCCTTCTATGTTTCCCAGATGGTTAACCTGGCAAAACAGGTTGTCCAGTGCTGTATTATTTGTACCCAGCACAACCTGAAAACAGCACCAGGAATACCAACAGGGGTCAAAAGATAAGAATGACACCTTTTGAAGACTTACAGGTCAACTTCATAGAACTCCCTTGTGGGACATATGGTAAGAGGATGCAGCCAGATCGTGGCAAACTCCAGTTGCCTATGAGTCCCACACCAAAAGGGTTAACAAATAACAAGGTCGGAACCTTGTGCAAAAGGCTGAGCCTGGGCTCAACTCTTGCTACTCCAAGCAACAGCAACAGAAGGAGGCCCAAGACCCCGAGCTCATCGCATGTTTATTTGGCATCAAGCCTTCAGACCCATAATCCTAGTATACATAAAACAGGGTGGTTATTCACAATAACCTCTGTAGTTGAAAATCCTGTAGGGCTGGGCAGACATCCTTAAATCTGAGTAAATCGAGTAAATAAATCCGAGTAAGTAAATTGTCTGTAGTTCCCAATACTGCCCAAGTGTGGAGACTTCTGTTACCTCTTGGTTACGATCTGTGCTTACTCCACCTGGGTAGAGGCCTCCCCTTGCCAAAGTGAGGAAGCCCAAGAAGTGACAGGGAGACTGCTTCAAGGAATCATTCCTTACCACGGGCTTTCCTTAAGCATAGGCAGATAGTGGTCTGCTTTTGTGGCAACAGTACACCCAGGGGTGGTGAAAGCCTTAGAAATAAATTGGAATTTGCCTAAAACTCAGGAAAGGCATAAAGGATCAATAGAACCCTAAAAACAGGGTTATTAGAGCTTTGTCTAGAGTTAGGACTCACTGGGTTTAGTCCTTACCTATTGTGTTTCTCTGTCCATAATGCACCTCCTGTGAGAGTATACGCTATCCACCTTATGAGATTCTGTCTGCCAGCCCACCTGCCATCTGAGGGGACTAGCACAGCCTATAGGGGAATTAGAGGGAACTTCTCTAGAAAAACAATTGAGCTAGGGAAGGTCTCCCATTTACGGCACTGGAAATGGGCCCTGTGAGCATGTATTGTCCCCTCCACCCCTTCTCTCCAGGGGATTCAGTTTGAACTGTTGGTCCACAAAGTCCTCAGCCTAAGTGGAGGGGACCTTTAACTGCCATTTTGACCTTACCCATGGCAGTCTGATTGAAAGGAGTCCCCACTGTACCCAACTATGGATCCATCATAGTTGGGTACAGAAGGCAGTGACCCTAGAGTAAATGTTCCAGAGATCCTCACTGTGGCACCAAAATCATCTTGACTCAAAGGGGAGCCATATCAGCACCACTGGAAGACATCATCCCTGCTCTTGTCACTCCAGAGACTGACAGGAGCACTGGTCTACACCTGGAAGAAGGCTGATGCAGGACCATGACCCTTCGTGACCATCAGTAATGTACTGTTGTCCCTATTCTTAACTGCACTGGAGTGTCTATTCTTACCTTTTGTTAGATACCTTGCAGAGACTAGCCCAGCTGAGTGGAAATCTGGCAAGAGGTGTCCGCTGCCTTTCACCTACCTTGTGCAAATGGAGTTCTTTGCTGATGTCAGTAGCTTTTCTTAGGGATCCTCATCTCCCTCACACCAGGACCAACATGTGCAGGTGCCATGCTGGAGAGGGACCTGAGACCTGTGATCCCTGCCTGCGTGTCACCAGGACAGGAAACTCCATTATGCCTGTGTTGCATTTTTCACACCTACTAGTTTGTGATGGAGAAATTATTGTGGTTGTGCTATGACTGCATATAAGTCAGAGAAAACCTGACTATACAAGATCAGTAAGCCAAGGGGTGGTGCCCCACCTCTCTGCTTCAACCTGGAGATGGAGACTACTTGAGAGTTGAACTTTGTCTAGGTGGAGAGGTCAAATGGGGCTCCTGATAAGTACATCAAGGTCAAAACCAGGGAACTAGCAATCTTATATTTTGATGCCTATATGGCCAAAAATTCCCCTGCCAGTTCTAATAAATGTTCTCCTCCTTTATGTGGAGAAACAAATTCTTCCATATAGCATGCAGGGGCCTAGGGTTGGAAAAGGAATAAAACAATAATGATAAATGTATCATTATTGGACAAGTAGCCCATAGAATTAGTGTGGGGTTAGAGAGGGATATATACTGGTCGTGCATAAAATGGTCCATTTGGCAGTTGGGGTCTTCCCAGAGGAGATGCAACCCCCACATTCTTGCCCATTTTGGGCATGCAACTCCATCACTCTTAATATCTTCAATACCCAATACCTAGGATGGGAAGAAGGCAAAGACTCAGACTTGAGGTTTGTGGGTGGGCTTATGCCCTGAGAACACTGATTCAGATTAGAAGGTTCACTTATACCCCCAGCCACCTCCAGCTTCTGAGTCTTTCATTTCTTTTATTAGGAAATGACCCCTGACACAGGTTTCCTCAGAACTAAAAACTTCTTCAAGAGTTTCGACCACAGCACACTAAATATCACTTCATGCTGACAGTGGTTGGGAACCCTGATGGGAGACCAATGGCCATGGGAAGCTAGAAAATGGGACCCTGCTGAGAATACAACTTATGCCCTGGGAAAGAAAACAGAGAACAAAGTTTTATAAAACCCATCCTAGGGAGAAACAACCCATGGTTCCTGAAAACCAACAGCATTGGAAGGGCGTGCCTCACTGGAAAGAGAAAGAAATTCCACATACAAGTAGGAGAACTAACCTGCCTAGTACAGAGGATCTACAACAAGGCTAAAGTGAGCATAGGATGGTGGGAAAATGAGACTGAAGTCAATCATTAGCTCGGTTCCCCAATCTGAGCCCTAGGTGGATAAACATAACTGCCTCCATCCTTTGAGCATCTCCTAAGGGGCTACACTGGCTATTCAGAAATTGGACTTATTGGGACTGGGATTTAGATCAAGAGGTACTGTGCCTACCTTGGAAGCACAAGGGCCCAAGTTTGATCCCTGGTACCGAAAAAAAAAAAAAGAAAAGAAAAGAGAAGTTTGTCTTATGTCCAACTCCTGTCCTACCAGATGGGAAACTGTGTTTTATGGACCATAAAGCTATCCTTCTTCCTTCTGCCCCTGCGCTAAGAACTTTGTGTTAGCCCTTGTACACCACCTCCCACAAAAAAGAGGGACATAACCATGGGTATTTGGAAGGATGATGAGTGACTCCCAGAGAAAATAATCCAATACTATGGCCCAGCCACCTGGGCAGAGGATGGGACTCCCATTTACATGCGAAATAGGATAATTCAGCTCTAAATCAGGCTACAAATTACAGTCAGTGAAACTGCATGAGCACTGAGCCTACCAGCTAAGCAACAGACAAAACTCTGAAGCATAGTATGTCAAGGTAGATTAGCCTTATGTTACTTGCTAGCCAAGGAGGAGGGAGTTGGCAGGAAGTTCAATCTAATTGTCCTCCATAGATGACTAGGGACAGGTAATAGAAAAAAAATCACCAGGAAAATGTAAGAAATAGTCCATATACCAGTCAAGACCTGGAAGGGACAGGATCCGGGAGAAATGTTTAGAGCATGGTTCTCAGTTATAGGGGGATTTGAAATAATGATGGAAGGATTTGTCACCATCATGGGTATTTGCCTGATTATCTCTTGTAGCAATGCAAGGCCTGAATACCATAATAGACACCACTGTAGATCAGGAAATAACCTTCCAGGTCTTAAGGGATAAAGAATACCTGTCTGTGCAGTTACATAAAGATGGATAGGGACACTACTAATCAGTATGGAGAGTAAGGCTCTTCAATCAGAGCTTCAAATGGGAATGAGAGAGGAATGCCCACGTACACACCCACTGGCAGAGGCACCCAGGGGCCATGACCACAGCTACAGTGTAATGTCACTAGAGCACAACAGTCTTGGAAAGCCCTGCTACAACTTCCCATGGCTGCCAAAGTTTTCTGTTCCTTAACCACTGTTCTGATTTTGTAATCTCACTTGCTATTTCCCCTCCAAGGAGAAAAGCCGTATAGATTCACAAGAGTATGAAAATGAATGCAAAACCACTCTTGGGCTCTTGAGGTGACAGGAGTCCCTTGGTGAGCTGCCAGTAAGCTGCTTCTTGCTCCTATTCCATGTCCAAATGTGATATCCCATGGTTTCTCACTTCAGTTTCATAATTTTGAAGTGAGAATTAGGGTTCATAGCATAATTAGGCCTGGCGAAGCAGCCAGTGCTGATAGAAGGGCTGCTGAAAATTACATATACTACTTTTAGATGATGATACAGAGAAATGGCTTTTGCTGACTAAGTTTTCAACTATGATGAAACTGGCTTTTTGGGGGAAGAAAATACCCAGTAGAACATCCATTACTCAGGAAGAGAAGAAAATGCCAGGCCACAAGCCCATAAAAGACAGGCTGACCTTACTGCTATGTGACAATGTGAGTAGTGACCTCAAGATAAAACCTCTCTTAGCTTATCACTCTGAGACCCTAGAGTATTCAGAAAACAGAAAGTCATGGAGAACAGGTTGGGGTCATACGGAGATCTAATACAAAAGCCTGGGTAAGAAGAGTACATTTTTGGGGAAAGAATAAATATGATACAGAAAGAAAATAAAAGAACATGTATAAGGGGGGAGGAGGGGGGAGTGGGTAGGGATATGGGTAAAAATGAGAATTAACTTGTGCATATACTGGTACAAATTTCCCAATGTTATATGTGATTTTGACATGTATATAAATTGTACCAATAAAGAATTCAATTTAAAAAAAAGAAGAGTACATTTTCTGGAGTGGATCTGGGAGGCTTTCTGTCCTATGATTAAGAAATATCTAGAGGACAAAGGTTAGCACTCAGGCTCTCCTCATCATGGACAGTGCACCTGCTCACCCATGAGCCTGGGAAGAAGAACTGGCTGACGAACTCCCACCACTCTCAGTTGGATTCCTCCTACCTGATACAACTCCTGTACTACAGCCCATGGACCAGCAGGTTATAGAAAACTTTAAGCTACACACCAGGGAACTGTTTCTGAAGTGCTTCCAGATGGTCTTAGATACACATTGAAACCTTAAGGAGTTCTGGAAGAAAGATGACAACATCCTTTCCTGAATAAGGTCAATGGTGAAATTCTGGACACCGAGATCTTGTATATAGGGGGCTGTGCAGAGGAGCCTGAGACTTCAGTTCACACTGAGATTGATAACACTGTCCCTCTAGCAGAGTCTTTATGCTCACAGGTAGACAGTGATGGTACAGATGGAGGAGGAACTGTCTAAGAGGAATTTCAGCAACTCCTGGCTGAGCAACAGAAAGGAGGCTGAGGAGCTTTCTAAAGAGGAGGAGGAGTATCGACAATCAGTGTAGCAAAGTTCTAACATAAAGGAAATCCTCAAAAATTGGACAGAGCTACAAACATTTGTAGAAAAGAGCCACCCAGACAGAGAAAAAGCCAATTGTTACATTCACTTGTTTAATGACAATGTCATGTCATACTGCACAACAGTGTTAGAGAAAAGACAGAATCAGACAACCTTAGATCCATTTTTAATTCTGAGAAGGTTGATACCTAGAGGGCCAGAAAAAGGTCCCAGTGGACTACAGCCTCTCTCAAGAAGAGAAAGGCTGCCAAAGAGCCAGATTCCTGGTGTTCTTATGAAACTTGTTTCTGGTAAACTAGGCACATTTTATAAATTTTTGGTGAATACATTAGGAAAATTATTAATGTTGCTGGTAAATTATTCACATTATGCATCCCTTTTTATTATGAAAAGGTTAGTTGAGTAATGCTTTGGGAGGTTTGGAATGCACTATAGGTATTTCCATTGTTAGCTAGCTGAGGCTCTTTCAGAAATAACAAACTATATCATTTTGAAACTTGTATGATTCTTTTGACAATCTTTAGAATCCATATCAGGCATTTCACTTTTACTCTCTCACCCTCAGTTTCTTGCTATGTAAAAAAAAGAAACTAGTTAGACAAATTCGGAAAAGTCTCTGGAGTCCTTCCATGCCAAAACATTCATTGGGACCTAAGAGTTTCTCAAAATTTGGATTCTCCATTGCAGTGGTGGTTTATTGTTTGTTTGCTTGCTTTTATCAGACCTAGCCCCATTGTTACTTAATCCTGGAATTTCAAAGTGTAGAAAAGAAGAGGTAGCAAAATTTTTTTCTTCTGATTTATACTCAGCTAAATTTACTTTCTTTCCATGTGAATTTACTGGAAGTCAGGTGTATACATCTTGGATTCCACACTTCTATTAAGATAGCAATGAAAGAGTTGGAATCAGACTTGTATATTAATTGCTATTCCTGTTTAAAATATCATTATGATTGGCTTATCTGCTATTTTAAAACACTGATTCTTAAATATTCCACCTGCTAGGTAGGTCAGGTGTCTGAAAATCCTTGGAACAGTCACTTATAAATAGAATTTGAGCCTGGAATGTATTTTTTCACATAGCCTCAGGCAGTCACTGCAGTAATTAAGGTATATAGGCACCAGATAGTTTGAGTGTGTGTGTGTGTGTGTGTGTGTGTGTGTGTGTATGAATTGTAATATAGCACAAGGATACTTTTTTTGGGAAAAGCCCATATGTATAACTTTTGGAAAGTTTTCAGCTTATTATAGAAAGGGAAAATCAAGTTCATTGGAGGTACTGTTCTCTTAGCAGAAATCCTTTATTTTGAGGTGCATATGTGTGTGTTTTTCCTGGTACTTGGAACTGAAGCCAAAGCCAAGAGTAATGTATAAACTAGAAATAAGAGTCAGTACAGAGATATAACCCCTACTGTTAGAGCCAGAAACAAAAGCCTGGTCAATAAAGAAGTTGGGACCTAAGGATTAGGAGGCTTTTGGAAAATATTATGAGGTTCTTTTAAGTTTGACCTCAGTTATAGCAAAACAACATACCTAAGCACACAATTCAACTGTATTCCTATGTACTACGGTTCTACACTGCATTGGTCCATGGAGATGGGAACAAGTGTGAATGAGCATGAAATCCAAGGAGCTGAATTAAGTGTTAGATACATAATTTACTATCTAGCTATGTGACCTGATATGGGGTCCCTGAGCTTCAGTTTCTTTATCCAAAGGATTTTTTCTTTATATTTTTTTCTTTACAGTCAATATTTAAATTAAATGGGATAAGGTATGTGAAAGAGGTAAATATAGGATGATACTGAGTTGTTTTCCATAACTTTAAAAAAGATTTTCAGTGAAAAATTAATGAAGTTATAAATTGAAATATTCAAAAGAATAAAAACATATGCATACAGTAAGGTAATTCTGCTTCTTACCTATAGTATTCATACTTCCTATTAGCAACAATAATGACATCAAGGATAAACTGGATTGATGTACCATAGAATAAATAATAAATCTTTTGTATTCTTCCAGAAATATGATACGTAAAATTTTGGCATTTATTTTTTACGTACAAACAATAATATTTGACACTTTGCTTTTTTATTAATAGGATATTTTGGAGAACATTTTACAGCATATAAGTATACTTCACTAGTAAAACTATTCTAAAGAAAGTTTATTGAACCAGTACCCACTTTATAGACATGTAGCTTGTATCCACTCTTGTTTATTACTCACTATTTTGGAAGGTACCCTAATATTGCAATTTAACAAATGACCAGTATATATGGCCTTCTTTTTAACCCTGTTAGTTAAATAAAATGTGTTCCTTGTGTCAAGGAACTCATGATCTTGTGTGAGTGGCTAATAGTTCACTGACCATACACAATGCAACATGCCTTCTTATGTAACTATTCCTCTCACCAAAATGCCTTTCCCACCCCCAAATTGCTAGTTTGTTTAAAAATTCATATACATAGCTGGGCGTGGTGGCTCACACCTGTAATCCCAGTACTTGGGAGGTAGACACAGGAGGATTGCTGAGTTCGAGGCTTGCCTGAGCTACATAGTGAGCTCAGGGCCAGCCTGAACTACAAAGCAAGACCCTGTCTCAAAAAAAAAAAAAAATTCGTATACATAGCTATCAGAATCTTTTCCTAGAAGACCTCTTTATATCTCTTTTTTCCTGAAATATATATTCTTTTTACCGGACATGTAATTACTACACATGTTTATGGAGCACAGTGATATTTCAGTGCCTGGCAATGTGAAATGATAAGATGATGGTAACTGCCATATCCATAACCTCAAACATTTAGTATTTATTTATGTTGTTAATGTTTAAAACCCTCTGACAATCTTGCAGTGTCTACTTGCTATCAACCATAGTTGTCCTGTGTTGTACAGAATATTAAAAGCTAACTTTCCAGGCCAGGGGTTTACCTTCAGTGGTTCCAGCATCTGCCTAGCTAGTGCAAGGTCCCAAGTTCTATTCCCAGTACCACATACCACAAAGCCAGGTATAGTGCCTCATGCCTGTAATCCCAGCATTTGGGAGCCAAAGGCAGGATGATTGGCACAAGTTTGAGGCTTGCCTGCAGTATATAGTGAATTCAGGGCTGGTCTGAACTACAAAGTGAGACCCTGTCTCAAAATACTATCCTATCCAGCTGCATTCCTGTACACATTAACTTCCTTCTCTCTCCAGATTCTGGAAAACATTGTTTTGCAGTTGATTTTTTTTTAATTTTTATACCAGTATATGACATGGTTTAATTCTCATTTTTCTCATTCTCTATCCACCCCATAACTTCCCACCCCTAAATACATAAGCTTTGTTTTCCTTTTTTTATTACCATCACATTTTTTCTTTATCCCTCATTACCCTCCACCACATATCCCTTTGAACATTTTCTATTTCACAATATCCATCATACATTCTAGAACTCATTAACATCTTCAGCTTCTCATACCAGAGAACAGATACGATATTTACACATCTGTGACCTATTTATTTCACTTATGATTAGGTCTGAAAGTACGTCCACTTGAGTATAAATGACTCAAACTTATCATTCTTTTTTTTTTTTTTTTGAGACAGAGTCTCGCTTTGTAGTTCAGGCTGGCCCTGAGCTCACTATGTAGCCCAGGCAAGCCTCAAACTCTGCAATCTTCCTGTCTCTGCCTCCCAATGCTGGGATTACAGGTGTGAGCCACCACTCCAGGCTCAAATTCACCATTCTTTTAAGCAGAGTAATACTCCATAATTAGAAAAACCACATCTTTATCCAGTCTCCAGTTGATGGGCATTTGGGTTGTTTTCAAGATTGAACTATCACAAACTGAGCTGCTATGAACATGAGTGCACATATGTCACTATGATATGATCCTTTTAATTCTTCCGAGTATATTCCTAGCAGGGAATAGCATGGTCAAATGAAACCTCTAATCCTAGTTTTTTAAGGAGTCTTCACACTGACTCTCATAGAAGTTGTAGCAGTCTACATTCCCACCAACAGTGGAGAAGGGTCCCTTTTCCTCCGCAGCCTCACCAGCATTTGTTGCTGGCTAATTTCAAGATAGTAGCCATTCTTTGTGGAGTGAGATGAAATCTTAGTGTTGTTTTCATCTGTATCTCTTGAATGACCAGCGATGTTGAACATTTCTTCATATGCTTCTTGGCATCTTTTAATTCTTCCTTTGAAAAGTGTCCGTTCATTTCAGATGCCCATTTTTGAATTGGGTCTTTAAATTGGGGGGGGGGCAACTTATTTTATTTTAAGCTCTTTATATGTTCTAGATAGTAGGCCTTTGTCTGAGAGACAACTGGTAAAGATTCTTTCCCAATTTGTTGGTTGTCTTTTCACTCTGCTGGTGGTTTCCTTTGCTATACAGAAGTTGTTTTTTTTTTTTAAATAAAAAGAGATCCCATTTGTTGATTTCTTCTGCTTGATCTCATACTATAGAGGCTTTGTACATAAAGTCTTTCCTTAAGCCAGTGTCTCCAAGAGTTTTACCTAACCTGTTTTCCAGCAGGTTTAATGTTTCTGTTTTAACAGTAAGTCTCTAATCCACTTTGATTTTAATTTAGTACATGGTGACAGAGATAGGTCTAGCTTTAGTCTTTGGCAGGTTAAAGTCCAATTTTTCCAGAACCATTTGTTAAAGAAGCTATCTTTCCTCCACTGAAGATATTTGCCTCCTTTATCAAAGATGAGGTGGCTTAGTGTATCTGGATTTGTTTCTGGATCTTCTAGTCTACTCTAGTGATCCTCAGGTCTATTACTTTGCCAGCACCAGTACAGTTTTTATCACAGTGGCTTTATAGTAAAGTTTCAAGTTTTTTTAAAAAAAAATTTGTTTCTATTCTTTTCCTTTCTTTTTTGCCCATTCATTCCATTCCCCTCTCCCTTCCTTGTTCCCCTATTTGAACATTTTCTTTCTATTTGGTAATATTGCTTATACATTCTGATCCCTATTTACACTTTCAGTTTCACACAACAAAGAACCAATGTGCTATTTAAATAATATGTCCAATTTATTTCACATGAGAATATGGTCTCAAACTGCATCCATTTACCTAGAAGTGTCTCGTTTATCTTCCTTTATGATAGAGTAGTACTCCATTCTTTTTTTTTTAATCTTCTTTATCTAGTTGCCCACTGATGGGCTTTTGAATTGTTTCTATGACTTAACTACTCCAAATCGTGCTGTTATAAACAGGCATGTGCATATATCACTGTGTTACAATGCTATTAATTTTTTCAGAATGATATCGAAAAATGAGATTAGCTGGGTCAAATAGAATCTCTAGTTTTAGTTTTTTAAGGAATCTTCATATAGATTTTGACAGTGGTTGAACCAATCTGCACTCACAACAGTGGAGAAGGGTCCTTTATTCCCAGGGCCCGCCAGCGTTTATTATTGGTTGATTTCTTGATAGTACTCCTTTCTGGAGTGAGATGGAATCTTATTGTTGTTTTAATTCACATCTTCAGTCAACCAGTGCCAATGAACATTGTTTTGTTTTGTTTTGTTTCTTTTTTGAGACAGGGTCTTGCTTTGTAGTTGAGGCTGGCTCTGAGCTCACTATGTAGTCAAGGCAAGCCTCGAACTCAGCAATCCTCCTGTCTCTGCCTCCTGAGTGCTGGGATTACAGGCGTGAGCCACCACACCTGGGACTGTGGCAGGTGGTATTGATTGCTGGTGGGCGTGAGTCCACCAGCATTGTATGTGGTTACCAGGATCGAACTCAGGACTTTGTGCTTGCAAGGCAGGCGCCGGAACCACTGAGCTAACCCTCCGGCCCTAACATTATTTTTTTTTTAATTTGCTGTTTGTACTTCATCTGAGAAACATCAATTCATTTCAGATTCCTCTTTTACGATGGGTCTTTAAATTTTGGAGGTCTGATTTTTTTTAGTTCTTTACATAGTATAAATATTACTCCTTTGTCTGAGGAACAGCTGGCAAAAGTTTTTTTCCACTCTATGGGTCATCTCTTCACACTGTTTGCTGTGCAAAAGCTTTTTAATGTGAAGAGATTGTTGATTCTTTGTAATATTTCCTACATGATCAGGGTTTCATTCACAAAGTCTTTGCCTATACCCATGTCTTCAAGAGTTCTACCTATTCTCTCCTCTAGCAGATTTACTGTTTCTGTTTTTTTTTTTTTTTTTTTTTTTTTTTTGTGGTACTGGGGATTGAACTAGGACCCTTGTGTTCCCAGGTTAGCACAGTACCATTTGAGCTAAATCCCCAGCCCCTACTCTTTCTGTTTTAATACTTAGATCTTTGATCCAACTTCATTTTAGTTTAGTGCATGGTGAGAGATATGGGGCTAGGTTTAATCTTTGGCATGTGGAAAGTCAGTTTTCCTAGCACACTTATTAAAGAAGCATCTTTCTTCCAGTGAAGGTGCTTGGCCCCTTTGTCAAAAGTAAGGTGGCTGAGTATGTATAGAGTCATTTCTGCATCTTTTATTTTGAGAGATAATTTGCTAACAAATATCAATCTAGGTTAGAGATAATTTTCCTTTAGGGCTTGAAATACTTCACACTATGCTTTCCTTGACTTAAGAATTTGTATTGAGAACTCTGCTATAATTCTGAGGAGTTTTCTTTTATAGGTGATTTGTTTATTTTCTCAAACAGCTTTTAATATTCTCTTCTTGTATTGAATCTCTGGAAACTTTACTCTTATATGCCTTAATGTAGATTATTTTATCATGGCTATATAGAGTTCTGTATGTCTCACATATCTGTATGTCAAATTATTTTTCCATGTTTGGCAATTTTTCTACCTTTACTTCTGTGAGCAGGTTCTTTATTTCTTTGTTTATTTCATCTCCTTATTTTTCAATGGTTTTGATCAATCTTATATCATTCTTCTTTGGAGCATCTCATACCTACTGGATTGATTTTTCAGGTCCCTTGCTTTTTTCTTTTTTCTTTTTCTTTTTCTTTCTTTCTTTTTTTTTTTTGAGACAGGGCATCACTTCGTAGTTTAGGCTGGCCCTGACCTCACTATGTAGCCCAGGTTAGCCCTGAACTCACAGCAGTTCTCCTGCCTCTGCTTCCTGAGTTCTGGGATTACAAGTATGAGCCACCACACCCAGTGTTGTGGTATGTGGTTACCGGGGAGTGAACTCAGGACCTTGTGCTTGTGAGGTAGCTACTGGATCCACTGAGCTAAATCCCAGGCCCTCCTTTGCTATTTTTAAGAAGTCTTTCATTTGGTGATTCCCAACTGAACCCTATTTCTAGATCTGATATTCTGTTCTACATTGGTTGATTCTTTTAATAGAATTTTTAATCTCCTAGATATCTGTTTCCATCTGTTTAATAGAGTCCTTTTCTTTCCTATGTTGGACATTTATGGTTTCCATCAATTTCCTGAACTTCTCTATTTTTGAAAATCTGTACCTATTCCAGTTTAATCATGTCCTTTATTAGGGTCAACATCTCTTTCACTATCTAAGAAATTATTTCTCATTTTTTTTAGAGCTTCATTCATCTGCTTTATTACTTTTGTTCTTGTCATTTCAGAGAATTTAGATGCATAGCTTTTTTTTTTTTGAGACAGGGTCTCGCTTTGTAGTTCAGGCTGGCCCTGAGCTCACTATGTAGCCTAGGCAAGCCTCAAACTCAGCAACCCTCCTGTCTCTGCCTCCTGAGTGCTGGGATTACAGGTGTGAGCCACCACACCCAGCACCATGGTATGTGGTATTGATTGCTGGTGGGCGTGAGTCACCATGCCCAGCATTGTATGTGGTTACCAGGGATTGAACTCAGGACCTTTCACTTGCGAGGCAGGTGCCAGAACCACTGAGCTAAATCTCTGGCCCCCAAGGTGCATAGCTTTTGATTTGTTGTAACTCACTGCCTTCTGGTTTACCTTGCTTTCAGGCCTTCTCATTTTCAATTTGTAAAAATTCATTTTTTCCATTAATGTTTGTAAATTGTTAGGTAGCTTTATTACTAATAAAGTGAACTGCTTAGGAAATGAGTACTTCTTAGAGATGTCCTCTAGCTATAGCTGGGTTTTGGTTTTTGAGTATATCACAAGTTCTATGGCTTCAGTTTTTCAGGGATAAGAAGTTACTACCTATTTGACATGGGCCCTTGGTCTTTGGTGCTGGGCTATTGTTTATGACCCTCACACAATCTCAATCTTGTCACAGAAGGAAGAACAATTTATTAGAACACTTATGTCCATTCAAAAATTGAGTTTATGACCAAATAAAAGATTGCAATCTTAGTTTTTAAAATTCTGCGCTAAAGTATCTACTTAGGTAAGATTGAAAGGAAAATCAAACCCTAAAGTAAACAGCTTCCTTATTCAACAGCTGAAGAAAGAGAATCAACAATGTGACTAACTGAAGATATATGCCAGATTGCAGCAGTGTCAAGATTAGACTTTAGTGCCTTTTTATCTTAGGATACCTTTTCTATTTCTGATTTCCATAATAAATACAAAAAGCATTTATAAGAAACTATAAAAAGTTGTTAATGATCAGTAGAAAAACTGTATAATGTGATATAGTTTGAGGCAGAAGAAGAGAGACTGGATATTTCCCGAAGAAGGAGGAAGGGGAGAGCATGGATGGCCCAGTGGTGCAGGGCTGTAATAGACCACGAGAAAAAAAGGCAATCCTGTTGCAAGGAGACCAACAAGCAAGTTTTGGAGCCCATAGCCTGGGGCTAATTGGTGCATATGTTCAGGTTATTAGAGCTGAAGCCAAGCAGCCTTTTCTATTGAGAGGTCTCCTGTGGTTCTGTTGCCCAGGAGGTTCTGGTATGAACAAGGATGTTTATAATTTTCTGCAGTGACTCTGCAGCTCAAGCTTCATTTGCTTTGCATAGTGCCAGCAGCTGGTAAGCCATCTGCATTTGGAGCAGCAGCCTATGAAGTCCACTGTCGCTCTCATTTGCATCTGCTGCTTTCCATGTACTGCTGGATATTTGGTGCAGTGATTATGAATCTGGCAGTGATTATGATGCAACCGGCTATACATATTTTGAGTGACCTGTGGCAAATTGAAAAGGGCGATTGTAGGTACCAGTGTTAAGAATTCAGATGTTCAGCAAACAACCACATAAATAAGAATAATGCAGAAGAATTTTGGAAGGAAAGGTGTAGGTTCCACCCACATAACAGGGCTACCTGGCCAGGCCCAGTGAATGATGAAATCTAAGCTCTTAATCATTAGAGTTCACAAGATGAAAGAACAGAATATTTTGCACAGATGAAGGATCCCAGGACAGTGCCCTCTCCTCAGTAAATGGGCCCAAACCTTCTAGAACACAGATGAATGAAGTGCAAAGGGGAAATGTTCAGAGCAGGCATCCATTTCTTTGGCAGGGAAATGTGTGACTAACAATTTTGTCAACCAGTGAAGTTATGAGGAACTACAGAGCATGAGAATTCCATTTCAAATTCTGTCCTGGGAGAAAGAGCTTATGGAAAGTTGGAGGATGTATTCTGTTTATCTTCTTGCCAAAGGCAAGAGCTAAACAAGCTGGATCTAAATGTTATTTCACCTCAGCTGCGTGTGAAGAGATCTTGGGGTAAAAGCATGTAAAACTCTAGAAAAAAATTGAGGCAATAAGAAAATTAGGAAATATAAGACTGAAAGAAGGTGGAAGAAAATTAAATCATGAGTCAGGAGAATCAAAGTGGAGGACTACAATAAAAAGAAAAGGAGATGAAGAGCTACTCTAAGATGAGGGACTCGTGTGAACCTTTCCATATGGAGAAATGCTACAGAGAAGAAATGGCACCCGCGCTCCCGAGAGCAGGGAGGAATCCTTGTAGAACCAATACCTGCTTCTCTGAAGTGGCAGTCCAGGGTGCAAAGACAGAAAAGGAAACAAACATGGGCAAAAGTACAAGGGTGGCCTGGGAAGAACTGGGCTTCATCACAGAGCACTTTAAGTATTGAAGGGACACTAGTCTTTTGGATAAAAAATGGGAGTTGTGATTCCCTCTGTGTGACTGTACAGATTTGTTGTGGCCCGTTGCTTGTGTTAGCCTAACACAACAGTTGAGACAGGAGGTGTGAAAAGATTCGCTGAATCCATTAACTGGAAAATGAATGGTTTTGGGAGTATATCTGGGCAAGAAAAACTAACAGATCTGAGGCATAGGAAAATTGTCATTCACTTTTTCCAATCAAGTTCTGTGACTTGGATGAGTGTGAAGATTTAAAACATGCAAACTGGTTATGAAGATAAGATCTGAAAATGGAGAGTTTTCAAGTTATTGTTGTAATTTGCAGGAAAATAGATTTTAAGTTGGGTGGAGCATATCTAATTAAAATGGAGAATATATTCACCTGGTGTTTCATGCTGTGCTCTGAATGAGTTGGATGTAAAGACAGGATAAAAACAAACATCAAGATTCAGTCTTGTGGAAAAGCTGGTTTATGGAAGCTCAAGTTTTGACAAGTAAACATTAGCAGGGAACTGAAGGTAGCATTTGAAGCCTTACACATCTATCCTCTTTCCATAGCAGGCAGGGTGAGCAGTATGAACAGGAGATCTTCATCAGCAAGCAAGACTCCAGAGGTGCCAGAGCCCTTGACTGGAGTTGTAGCAGGCTGGGAGAGAGAGGGTAATTTGTATCTAGATGCTGCACAGAGGAAGGAATCCTTTTTCCTGTTAGTGCAACCACTACAGAGCAGGACAGAGGATGAAAGAAAATAAAGGATTTCCACTCAGTTAATCTGCTGAGGTTGATAAAATGAATAATGCATTCTTCATGCAGATTCTGAAATTGTCACAGAGAAAATATAAGGTGGTAATGGTGAGTTTTGGCTAGCTGGGCATGACTACTTGGCTTGGATGACTTGGCTAGTTAACCAAGTTCTTGCCTGGACTCATTCACAGTTGTATTCACTCAAAGCAGTCAGTTCTACAAGTCATTTGTCCTACTTGTCATCCAGTGTGGATAATTCCTGGCTTTAACCCATTCAAAAGCATACTCTCCCTGGAGGCTAGATGACTAACAGTAGGTTGCAACTCCCTGAGAATTAAATAATCTTGTCTGTAGTCTACTGATTAAAACAGTCAAAAGGTCTAAAATGCTGTTTTCTTCATTTAGTGAATCCTCTCTGTTTCATTGAGGTAGTTCCTGGAGCACTCCCTTCCCCCTTATAGCTGGGGAGTAATTATGGTTTTGCTAGTCAACTTTATGTGAAATGCAAAGAAGCAAGTGAGGGCACTGCCAGAAGGAAAATGATACATAAGGTGCGGTTCCTCAAAATTATGTCACTAAGAAAATGAAATGTAGAGGCCAGTTTTCCTGTAACTGGCTTCAGTGTTGGTTTCCGAGGAGAAGTAGTAAGGAATCGTTTTAGATCGATGTTTGGAAATTAAACTGTGGAAACCCCGAGGGTCAAGCTAAATTGTTTGCATCTTATATTTAAGACATTGGAAATCTCTTGAAAGCATTAGGTGGGAATGGCTATAGAAGAATATATACTAATCTGGGGTTCTCATAGCTAGAATAAAATGAAGGCCAGAGGGGATTGGAAAATTCTGAAAATGGGGAAACCAGGCAGGAGAATATTATAGCATTATAAGCCTGAGATGAACAAGGCTGAGCTAGGTGGATGGTAGTGGCAATGGAAGAGTGCTGGAAA